>QFEV01000310.1:7824-18782 GCA_003316405.1 Thelephora aurantiotincta
CGCCTTCCGACTCTGGTCGTTCAAAGACCCCTCCCTTGGCGCCAAGTTTAGCTGCTGCGGCCACCATCACGATCTCTTCCACACCAAAGAGTTCTTCTACAGCTTTCCCGGTGCCCACAAAAGAGCACCTAACTTACACCGACGAGGACTGGGCTAGGGAAGTCAGATGGCTTGTCCCCCAACTGGCGGCCAATTCTGCCTCGACCAAGAAGTCGAGACGTTCCAGAGGCCCCACGATCGTTACGCGCACCGATCACCGGCCATCGACAGAATCCGTTTCAAAGAAGCTGGAACCCTTACGGAAAGCTGCCAAGAGTAAAACAAGAATGTCTGCCGTGCTCGAGCTGCCCGAGGACGAAGACGGCGATCAATCAGGCCAACACTCGCGCCCTCCGAGTATCACCTACCGACGGGCACGCCCGCCGCTCGACATAGCCGGGGGGAAACCATGGACTGTCCACCACCCAACTTCAAGACCTGCCCTCTCCCTCGATACAATTTTTGATCCCTCTCGGTCCGCGAGCATACCCTCCACTTCGTTTATACACTCCCAGCCCGGAATGTCCTCTCGTGGAACCGTTCCGTACACCTCTCTCACTCTCCCAAGGGCCAATATCCTGCCCCCCGCTCATTCGACATATTCTGCCTCTGCTTCCGCCAAAAACAGTCTACTCTTGAATGGCGGGGTGGACATCTTGCAGAAACTCAAAGTCGAGGACGTGCACAAAGTTGATCTTTCTCGCAGTGGACTAGCGACCACAACAATGGCAACCATCGAGGTCACTAAGGGGGCCGCTGAATTTGCCAATCGCTCCGGACATCTGACCCGTTCATTATCTCGTAAACTTTCCACTCGGTCAAGGTCTCGGAGCAAGAGCCGTGGACCCCCCAGCCATCTCATCCGAGAAATGGCGTCTCCACTGGGATTCTGTTCTCATGTACCTCCACCCTCCTCTGTTCCATCGCATCACGTTTTAGTACAGGTTTGGGCTGTTGGTTTGGACAGCCGAGATGCCGCTATCGTATTGAAGGATAAACACAACAACCCCGGGTTTATACCTGGCCGGAGTTTTGTCGGTCGTGCGGTTGAGGTCGGATGGGAGGTCAGAGGGGACGTTGTAAAGAAGGGTGAGTGGGTGGTCGGGTTGATGGATGTTAAAAAGGTATCTTGTATTCCTTTTTTGCTCAAAATTCACACCTGATATAGTTGTGGCCTCACCTAGTCTGGTGCTCTCGCAGAATTCATCACGATAGATAGGCACAGAGTGCACCGCGTCCCTGGCCCGGCTCCTCCCCCTTTGATAAGCAGCGTATTCTCGAACTCCAGACCCCCCTCGAGGGCCCCTTCCCCTTCGCCATCCGTACTGTCTGTCAGGTCTACCCTCTCCAAGGCGGGCAAGTCGATGCCGAACAGCGTCCTGACGGTAGAAGAGCTCGCTTTGCTACCCATCTGTGGCGTGTACGCATTTAGGGCCGCCAAGACATTTGATCCCTCTGTTTCGGACCCCTCTATCCCTGCCCCAAGCATATCTCATTCTCGGCGTGTACTCGTACTGGATGGTCACAGCGGCGTCGGGGCCTTGTCTGTGCAGATGCTCATACGGAGAGGCTGGAAAGTTGTCGTTCATGTTTCTCCCGAGGTTGTCTCGTCGTCTGGTGTTCCTCCATCTTCCAATCCGTTCTTTAGGGATCTGGAGAGGAGATTGAAGGAATGGGGCGTCGAGGACGTTTGCCTTGGTGAGGCAACCGCAGTGATCGCTGAACTAGGGGGGCGGTGTAAGAAGCAACCTGGGGAGTACGTGATCGATGGGGTGCTGGACACCATCGGAGGCCTGGATATCTGGAACGTGGCCCTCCAACACATCCTGTTCCGACCACCCAAGTCCCCTACTCTTGGACCAGCTTCAATGGTGCACGAATCGATCCCTCAGTTTACTACCCTGGTAGGAGACGACAAGGAACGGACGATTCCTAGCGCCCAGGACCACTTCAAGGCCGGATTCAGGTCTATGAGGAGGGCGATGAACGCCGCATGCGGGTACGCGTGGATCTCCGTCGCCGCGGATATCGATGGGGAAGGATCCGACGTCAGGGACGCCCTTGTCGGGATGACCAAGTGGGTCGAAGTGACGGGGGGACAGGTCAAGCCTTACATCGAGAACACAGAGAGTCCAAGTCCGACTTCCGCCATAGCAGACAGCGTGGAGGAGGGCATGACGAGCTCGACGGGGAGAATTGTTGTATTTGAAAACGCACCTCTCGTGTTTGCAGATGGTGCGAAGAGGCTGACGTGTGGTGGGAATGTTGTCGTCAAGGTCGTCTCCTAACCCACCCATGTGCGTGGGTTGAGTTCACTCCTTTATGCTTTTGGTTCTTTTCCTCTCGTTCGCTTCCCTCCAGTTTTCCGACATCCAATAACGACCGATCCTTCTCGCTTTCGAGCCCCTCCCTTATAATCATCGATACACGACCTTCCGTTCTTTTCGCTTCTCGCTTTCGTTTCTTCATCACACCGTGGACATTTTCCTATTCCGTTGGATCACGAGCCTAATAAATTTTCTCCTTCTCCCCCCCTTTTACTGTCGCTGCGCAACAGGGCGGACGATCTCCCCTCTTGGACTGAATAGGTCTACACCAGTGTATCTATATTATATACCATTGTTCTTCCCCCCTTTTTTTCCTTTTGTTTCTTTGCCCACTTGCCCCCATGCCGATCGAAAGATATAGAATAACGTCTGGCCGGGTAATCATGCATCCATGTACGGACACTGTATGAGCTTTGCGTAGGAATTAGGTATTTATTCTTTATAACAGGGAGGCGGGGTTTCCCTTGCGCTTGAGTGATCTCGGTCGCGGTCGCATATAGGTTGAGTCAGGGTCGACCCCCGACTACGGCCTTCGGGTGATGGAACTCGGTGGACATGATGACAACCTGAAGTTCAGAAACATGCAACGTAGATGTAACAAGTGCGCAATATTGGGTGTATACACGAACGCAACGAAAGGATCTGACGGATGAAAAAGGAAAAACCACAGCACCCAGGATTCCCGCGTGGTCCCCCACCGTGGTACTAACTGGGCGGCACCCTGGTTAACTTCGCAGATCGGACGGGATGCGGTGCTTTCAAGGTCCTATGGCCGTGGATATCTTACTAGCCTTCCCGCGTCCTATCTATCCCACTTTTTAGACCCTAACCTGGGGTTCCAGGCTGGAAGGTCGGGTTGACACGTGTGTCCCCCCCCGGAGTTCAATGCGATGTCACATATCGTACATCGTAAGGTACAACTCAACAACAACAGTCCACGAAACCCGAGACTACCTACCCTCTCCGGGGTATATCCTTCCAATCATCTCAGCCTCCTTCCTCCTCTTCTCCGCGAGTTCCCTCGAGTACCGATCCGGACGCGTCGCACCGTACCTCGCCAACTTCTCGAGGAGGACCTGCAGTTTTCGTGGTTTAACGAGAGAGAATTTCGTTTGTCGCTGGTCTTGGTATTGAGCGACTTGGTCGTTTATGGGTAGGTTCGCAGTCTATGGAAAGCGAACAATCAGAACGGTGGACCACGTGGAGACGGGGAAGAAGAAATGAAAAGAGAGAGAGAAAGAGAGGCTTGCCATCACCAACTCGTCGAAAACTCCCGTGAACTTCTGTAACCCTACAACCTCAAACTGATCTTTGAGGAATTGAATGTCGACCAACACGTTCTCCAAAGCGTTCTGATTTATTGCTTGCGTGCTCGCCCTCGATGTTAACACTCCCTGGTTAATCGTCTCAGCGCGCGAAAAAAAAGCCATGGGCGGGGGGTGAAATTCACCATGTAAAAGTCGTTGATGTACGCGATGGCCCCCTCATACGCCTTTTCCTTATATTTCTGGTCCAAAGCCAACGAGTCAATGCAGATGGTCAACCATTGAAACAGTGTACTAAGGTACGGGGTGGGGACGCCTTCCGGTTCCCGTGGGGTCCATTCGTATTCTGATAGTAGATCGTCGACCTTCTTCGAGATAACCTTCGGGATCCTGTCAAGCGTCACCCCCAACGTTTTCGAGAACGAGCTAGCGGCGGTTCGGATGTGAACCACTCCCCCACGCTGGACGGCACTAGATTTCAGAAACGTAGGTAAGACGACCTGAGTGCCGAACAGCAGAGGCGACCCTTACCGAATGTTCGTCAACGACCTTGCGAGTTCAGCACAACACGCTTCAAAGTGCTCAATATTTTTCGTGATCTGCGCAAGTTCCGACAGATTTGAGACAGCATTCGCTCTGTGAGCGATGTTTTCGCTGATATGGGTTGAAAGCAGGGTATCCAGCGACTGGTAAGTAGTTAATAGGATGCCCTTAAAGGTCAAAACAGGTTTCCCACCTTGCTAAGGAGTTCGTCGATATTCCGATGGTGTTGAGCCACTCCTTCAATAAAGTGATAAAACTTCTTGACGAAATTACGGATCTATCGATCACAGTCAGCTCGACCCAAAAAAAAACGAAGCCGGCAAATCACATCATCACAGCAGAGATAAAAACATGGGGACCAAGGAAAGACCAATCCGGGAAGTGGTTGCCTGATCGATCCCCTTTAGAGACCCCTCTCTAAGGCGAGAAAAACCTGACTCACTTGAGTAGCCTCTCCCTTTCTGCTCGCACGAGCCATACTCCGTTCATTATCGCGTTACGTTCTTGCTCATTTTCGGCTTGCATAGGGACGTTGTCATCCCGTTCTACAATCTGAAGGAACGCATCTGAGCGTTCAGTATTGAGCCCACCAGTCGGCAAGAGAGCTCACGTCTTTGAATCGTTTACTGAACTGTTTCTCAAGAAGGTTGGAGTACTTCTCGAACAGAATCAGGATGAAAGAGTGCAATCCCGTTGTCGGGTACTCGTACGTCTCAACAACTTTGGTCAGCCCACAATCCAAACGAACGGTTAAGCGGTACATACCTCCATTGTCATGACAAAACCAATCAACGCTTCTTTAACACGAAGATACCCCTCGGGGTCTGTTTCCGTGCTTAAGGCATCATCAAGGGCTAAACATAACCTTCCCAGTAGAGAATCCCAAAGTTCCTCGAGTTCTTGCTCGGAACGGAAGTTACCCGTGGTTTTAAGAACGTGGGTCTCTACGATAAAGAATCCAGCGATCTCTTGGATGAGAGGGGATAGTGCGTTCAAGGGTATCGGAGTTGGGAGGATCAGGTTTGATTGAGCCTACAACATAAGTGAGAAAGCAAAGAATTGCCGGAATACTCTACGGCGTACCCGCCGGTCCTTCTGATACGATTTCCGGAGCTCATCCAGAGAGTCCAGAGCGGTGTATATATGGATACAATGATACAGCGGCTTGAAGTCAACCTTGAGCTCGCTGTTGTCAAAGACATCAACTGAAAGCAGCGTCAGTAATAACCCGAAAATCGATCGCGAACTCGAAGTTACACTCTATTTTCTCGTACGCGACGAGTTCTACAGCATTTCCGACCTTGCTGTGTTTGGTCATTGGATCCCTCTCCCTCCTCGACCTCCAGCGTCGCGTTCGCGTGTCCATCGCTTCGATCGCTAGTTTTCCGACTTGACCGCTGACATTTCGTATGTCCAATAGCCATTGTTTTGTCGACGCTGTCACGGCGTCCTTTATTTGTGTCCGTAATGACGGGAGAGAAGAGACCAAATGCTGAAATAGTGGGGTTTGTGAAAGCGAGGTTGGAGGCATGCTTTGGATGTCTTCCAGAGACTGGGGACGAACCCCCATGGATGAGAACCTCGAAATGACTTTCACGTTAAAGACGTACCCTCAACGCGCTCCAATACTTGCGTTCTTTGACCATTTCACCAACACGGTGTACGACATCGAGGACCCGCAGGCATGCCTGGAGGGTGTCAATCGCTTCGTCCAGGTTCGCGGCAGTTTTCTTGCATTGCAAGAGGGAGCGTTTCTTCTCGACTAGGCCATGGCCAACTTGGGAGACGCTCGCATCGAGCGTAGATATCTTGTTGCTAAGTACGGTCGTGTGGGACTTGATAGAGAACAAGGTAGAGACTGAGGAAATAAAGTCTCGGTAGTTCTCTCCGCATATCCTTTCGATCTCCGCGTCCTTTGACTCTATGAGGCCTTGGAGAGTCCGGAGGTAAACCTCTTGTTGCCGGTTCGTATGGATCTGTTTGATAATTGGACCAAGCTGTTCGAGGTTCTCGGAAGAGGAAGATTGGTCCAAGAGATGGATTTGTTGAAGGTGTTGGTCGATGCTCTCTTGAGTGTACTGGACTTTGCGCGGAGGCATGCCGACCCTTTGTTGTGGGATCGTCGGGATCAGGGAAGGGTCGCCTGACGGGCCGGCGGGGCTCCGGTAAAACCGTCGGTGATCCGAAGGAAAGACCCGTCGCCGACTATATACATAAACGAGAGCGATGACCGGGTGCGGGCCATCCAGGTCCCAGTCTTCCTTTAAGATGCCCACCACAGTCACCTTCGATGCGATGTGAGGAAACTGATATTTTCCCATGATGCCCGAGTATCGACGCAGTTCATTTCCTGATCTCTCTGGAACAGTCTGTTCGATATGGATGGAACTCTGGTCGATTCCACGGCCGGAGTGACCGCAGCTTGGGAAGCCATTGCGATGGAACACCCTGGAAAGGACCTCAGAGTAGAAGATATTCTCAGCTGTGAGTTGTTTTCCTCGTGGTGTACTTCTGTGCATACTATAGTGCGGTTTACAGCATCTCACGGAATCAGGACTGCCGAAAATATTCGTAGGTTCTGTGGGATCGAAGATCCGGACGAGCTCGAGGTAAGCACGATACTGGATCTACCAGCTCGGTCGACTGAGACGATATATTATAGCGTGAGGCAGAAAAATTCGAGTTGGCGATCGTCGAAGGTGCTGCTCGTGGCGGAGGCATCGTAAAACTTCCCGGCGTCGACGCCATTATCCAAGACGTATGTTAATTTTCCATCCATCAAACCCAGAGAGCACGCACGCTCATATCCTCACCCCCCGCAGCTGGCGTCCTGGAGTACGTTACCCAACCCGAAGTGGGCGATATGCACTTCGGCTAGACGGAAGTACGCAACCTCGGCTCTCGGTGCTGCGGGCATCAACATCCCAGACGTATTTGTCGTCGCTGACGATGTCAAACAAGGAAAGCCCGCGTGAGTGCCTTCGATGCCGCTGGGTCAACGTTGTGGAGGTGGGTTTCTCATCTGGATGCAGTCCCGATCCTTACATTCTCGGAGCCGAGAAGTGTGGTGTGAAGCCCGAGCGATGTTTGGTAGTAGAGGATTCTCCCAACGGAATCAGAAGTGGAAATGCTGCGGGATGTAAAACGCTTGCATTGCTCACTACCCACTCTCCGCAACAGGTCGCGGAAACATCACCGAATTATACAGTCAAGGATCTCTCGAGGCGAGTTCCAATAAACGCCATCGAGTACCCGCGTACGGGGGACTAACGATCTCCGGTAGTGTCTCGATGAGAATCGTGAACGGGGTCGTAGAGGTTACCATCAATGAATAGAGCAAATCAGACACGGGTTTTCCGGTAAACGTTGATTAACCTTTGAAATCCTGTCGATGATGATTAGTGACTTGAGTGAACCGCCGAAGAACTTTTTGACCTCCTTCGCCAACGGGACCTGTTGACCTGTCGAGAACGAGGCCGATGCCCTCGAGGATCGTCCCGAAATCTTCTGGCCGCAGTTTCAGATTGTTCGCCTTTTCTTTGAGAATCTGGGGTTTCGTCAGGCTCGAGAACGGTCGCACCTGCGGGGGATCCATACCGGGTCCATCCTCTTCGCCTTGGCGTAAGACTCCCAGCTCTGTGGTTCCAGAACAAACAACCCCCCAGGATTTAACACAGCATAAACGCGCTCGAAGAACTGGATCAGCCCCTGATCCCCGTTATGAATGTGGATCCACTTGGAAAGTGAGAACCTGTAAACGACCAAGTCAAATACGGGCGTCGGAGTTTATTGAGGGCCACTGACGCTACTACGACGTCGTAACCGGTATCATCTTCCGGGATTCTTTCGCTGGACCAGTCGGCGGTGCGAAAGCTCAGGTTATGCGGAAACTTATTATGCGTCTCCTGGGTTGTGAGTGGGATTGGCAAATGGCCGAAAGTCAAAGCTAGCGACTCGGGAAAATACTCCGGAGTTGGGGCTGATTCATGCGTTGGATCTGATTCTGAGGTGCGCTTGCGTTTCCTAGAGTGTACCCTGGACAGGTCGGGACCCTGCGCACTCCATACGACGCGTCTGCGCTTCCAGGCGGCGGTGATGAGGGACCCGTCGATGTCAACCCCGATCACTTTACTGGCGCCGTACGATTGAGCTTACTTTCGCATAATATGGCAACCGTAAGCTTGACGGTCAGGGCGGGAGGCGGAGGACAGTTACCGATCTCGCAGGTTACCCAGCCTTCGTTGCAGCCAATATCAAGGACTGTAGCCCCGTTGAACATGCCCCTTGGGAGTGCATCGAGACGAACATCCGATGCAAAGGGTCTCTTCGAATAATAGCTGTCGGATGGTTGGACAAACGCTAAGCATCTTTTGGCAAAAGAAAACGCGTACGAATGATAATTCCCGTGTACGGGCAGGTTCGAGTTTGGGCGAGAGGTCATTTTGGGGAAGGATGGCAGCCACGTGTGATTAGGTAATCGCGCATAAAAGCCAAACGCACGGACTTGTCTCCTCGTGTCCGTCGTCTTTCCTCTCGTCCACGTCCTTTAACTCACGGTGAGCCACCTCATCAAAAAAATCCTCCTGCCCTCCCCTGATCCCCTTCCAGCTTTTTTCTTTTTTCTTTCTCTACCAGTATGCGGGAAGTCATCTCTCTCCACGTCGGCCAGGCCGGTGTTCAAATCGGAAACGCTTGCTGTGAGTCAAACTCCGTCGCACGATTATCTCCATCTGGCTATGTCTCTTTCTCCACCTACACTGCATCCTCTATCACGACCCGTATCTGGATTGGGGCTGATCTGTCATTTCTTATTAGGGGAACTGTACACTATTGAGCATGGTCTCAGTGTAAGTGTTATGCTCTCGAACGCGTTGAATGCGTATTTTTTCTGAAACATTCCCTCGCCAGCCCGACGGCCGTCTGATCGAAGGCTCTACATCTTCCCGCGATGACGGGTTCAGCACGTTCTTCTCCGAGACTTCAGCCGGAAAACACGTTCCCCGCTCCCTTTACGTTGACCTCGAGCCCAACGTCATTGACGAGGTTCGAACCGGTACCTACCGTAGTCTCTTCCACCCGGAGACCCTTGTCACCGGCAAGGAGGATGCTGCCAGCAACTGTGCGTTCTACGTCTCGCGTTTGATCTTCCCTTATTCAGATCGTGTCCATAGACGCTCGTGGTCACTACACCGTAGGAAAAGAAAAGATCGATCCAGTGATGGACCAGATCAGACGTCTGGCCGACAACTGCTCCGGTCTCCAAGGCTTCTTTGTCTTCCACTCATTCGGTGGTGGGACCGGCTCCGGTTTTGGTGCCCTCTTGCTTGAGCGTCTTTCCGCTGATTATGGAAAGAAGTCAAAGCTCGAGTTTAGTGTCTACCCCGCTCCCAAGCTCGGAAACTCCGTTGTCGAGCCGTATAACGCCGTGTTGACCACCCATACCACCCTTGAACACTCCGATTGTTCGTTCATGGTCGACAACGAGGCCATCTACGACATCTGCAAGAAGAACTTGGGCATCACCTCCCCAAGCTTCACTAACCTCAACCGTCTGATCGCCCAGGTCGTCTCCTCCGTTACTGCCTCTCTCCGATTCGACGGTTCCTTGAACGTCGACTTGAACGAGTTCCAGACCAACTTGGTCCCATTCCCCCGTATCCACTTCCCTCTCGCCACCTTCGCTCCCATCATCTCTGCCGCCAAGGCCCACCACGAACAGAACTCCGTCGCCGACATGACCTTCTCTTGTTTCGAAGCCGGAAACCAGATGGTCAAGTGCGACCCTAGGGAAGGGAAATACAGTACGTTGTGCACTCTCCGTTGCTCTCAGCGCGTATTGACGGCCACCACTAGTGGCTTGCGCTTTACTCTACCGTGGTGATGTCGTCCCCAAGGATGTCAATGCCGCCGTTAGCATCATTAAGACGAAGCGCACCATTCAATTCGTCGACTGGTGTCCTACCGGTTTCAAGCTTGGTATCTGCAACGAGACTCCCGCCTACATCCCAGGCGGCGACCTGGCCAAGGTCACTCGTAGTATGTGCATGTTGTCTAACACAACCGCCATCTCAAGCGCCTGGAGCCGTCTCGACCACAAGTTTGATCTCCTCTACTCGAAGCGTGCCTTCGTGCACTGGTATGTTGGTGAAGGCATGGAGGAGGGCGAGTTCTCCGAGGCCCGTGAGGACCTAGCTGCCCTCGAAAAGGACTACGAGGAGGTCGGCATTGACTCCGCTGATGTTGAGGAAGAAGCCGAGTACTAAATGACAGATCATATCCTTCTCCCTGTCGTTTTGTACTTCCTAGTTACCCGTAATACCTTCAGCCTCACCCCTCAATTGTCGACTAATGTTCTGGATTTCACGTTGATGACTTGACGCATACGCTGCAATGGATTTGGTTTTTAAACCGCTGTTAGGCAAAGCACTGGTTCCATCCTGTCAGTCTGCCTGATCTTGAGCATGACCATGTGCCCACAAAGCGGCGAAACAATCGAGGAGCACCTCGGGGAGTCTGTTGGGGGCGGTGACCGGATCCCATGATCACACTGACTCTTGGGGCCGTTGCCCCCCCAAGTGATCTCACGCGTCCTCTTCCACCCCTCCCCATCTTCACTTGCCCAGCGACATATCGAATCTTCACGAAACCATGCGGGAAGTCATCTCCGTTCATGTTGGTCAGGCTGGTGTCCAGATTGGTAACGCCTGCTGTGAGCTTTCCGCCGTCTTGGTCACGAATTGCTCGGCTAACATGTAAACGTTACGACACAACAGGGGAGCTGTAC
>QFEV01000313.1:0-35416 GCA_003316405.1 Thelephora aurantiotincta
GGATCCTGCTACAAGTGAGAGACCACTCATATCCCCCATATGAGACCACTTTGGCCATATTGTTTGTTACACTGGGGGCGAGGGCCTATGGAAACAGGTGGGAACATGTGAGAAACATGCAAGACAGTGGATCAATTTTCTCTCAATATAATTGCCAATTAAATATTGGGAACATTTGAGATAATACCTGCAGATATTTTCAACTCTTAATCACTGATTACATTTTGGGAACATTTAATATGATATCTGTCCATTTTCTCAACACTTAATCACTGATCACATATTGGGAACATTTCAAATGTTCCCACCAATGTTTCTCAAATTTTTCTAACCCAATCTCCAAAATGTTTTCTCCATGTATCTTACATTTTACACAGTTGTAACTCATGTTTCTTTAATGTACCCCAAAACGAGCCTATGTTCCCTAAATTAGCCCAGTGGGAACAAACAAAAAACCATTTTGGGGACATGGGTAGGAACACTTGAAATGTTCCCAATATGTGATCAGTGATTAAGTGTTGAGAAAATGTACAGATATTATATTAAATGTTCCCAAAATGTAATCAGTGATTAAGAGTTGAAAATATCTATAGGTATTATCTCAAATGTTCCCAATATTTAATTGACAATTACATTGAGAGAAAATTGATCCACTGTCTTGCATGTTTCTTACATGTTCCCACCTGTTTCCATAGGCCCTCGCCCCCAGTGTTAAGAGCGATTGAGGTTTGGGGAAAGGTGAGGAAGGGGAGAAGACCAAGGTGGTTTCACACTGCAAAGAGCCACTTTGCCATGGAAAAGTAAGCAGTATATGGTCCTGAAAAACTGCTGCAATGTGATTTCCACCCTCCTCATTGCTTCAGTATTGTGGGAGTGGGGATGTCAGTGGGCTTTGATGGAGTGAAGGAGGTGGAGATGGATGAAGAGGATAAGGGGGTGTCATACTCATGAGAAGAAGATGACAGGTCAGCAGGGGTCCACAAGAGAGCCCAGGACATCTTCTCAGTGACAGGCAAGGTGCACTGCTCCTGACTAAAGAAGTCCAGTGTCAGATCAAACATAAATACACCAGTGTTCAAATTGGCAGCCTCATCCAGAACAAGGGAGAAGTCTGCATCATTATCGTTGGCAACAGACATGGGATGGGAAGCCTGCTGGTAGAAGGAAGACCTCCATGATTCACTGTCATCCATTGCCTCAGAGTTGCAGACCCTGGATACTGTGAGACAACTGCAGAGAACGGGACTATCTTAACCAGACAATGACAAACATGATGCAGAGTCAACTCAGATGAAGGGACTATCAACCAGCTCATCTCACACCTCAGTGTCAGTCTCTTCCACATCATGGTCACCATACTTATGGACAGGGGTCTTGGCAGAGTCAGCGAAGAGGCATGCAGATGGGGAAAGCTCAATCACAGAGGCTCCCATCACAGTATACATCAATAGCAATGCATCAGTTTCCATGGCAACACTATGATGATAGTAGGTGGTGGTGTAGTTGTTGGTGTTGATGGTCAGGCATTTAGTAGCAAACACAACAACAGGATTGTTAGGTGTGACAGGCAGTAAATCAAGTGACAGTGAAGCTGACAGAGAGGGGATGCTCCAGGTTGACTAAGAGGAGCACAAGGTTTGGAATCAGGTCCTTGGGAGAGAGACAAGGAAAGCAGGGAAAGATGATGAACATATTGAAGCTTCAACAGTGCAAGTCTCATTGTTTAAAATGGATGGCCTCCATGCAGCCTTCTGCGTGGCAGAATACATGGCAAAGACCATGGAGGAATCAGATTTCAAATCTGAACTCCACTGAGAGACAGAAGCATTCGTTTTAGAAGCCTCAACAACCTCTGCCTGCCACAACTCTCCAGCATCACTTCCAACATCTATACCAAGTTCCCAGGTGCAACAGGCCATGCTACCCTCAAAGACAACATCATTGGAATAGAAGTTGTCAATTCACTTAACGCATTCTTTCATTTCCATCATGGTGGGACACCTTTTCCAGTTAACATCCAGAATGCAGACCAATAAGGCGTTAACCTCATCGGAAATGGGGAGGACAGTGGGCAGGAAACAACTGGAGTCTTAGAGGTAGGCACAGAAGGTGGGATCACTAATGGAGGCTGACTTCCATGGGTTACATCCAGTGAGAAGGTTGAGGAGAATGATGCCGAGGGACCAGACATTGTTGAAAAGGGGAGAATAGGTGCTGTTATGAGAGAATTCTGCCATGGCACTCTGGAAACAATAGATCACCTCAGGATCAGAAGGTGAGATGGATGTTGTTGACATACCTGGGCTCATATGATAGGCACTGCCTGTTCTGAATCCACTGATGGAGGTTGATAGGGATGGGAGACAGATCTCGCACAAGTGCAATTGGTGTTGTCAGGGTGATTGAGAGGTGTGGGCATGGGGAAGACACTTTACAGCATAGGAGATGGGGAGACCAAAAATGAAAGGAAGGGCTGGACACCCTGGCAAAGGGGCACAAATCTTCAGCACACATGATATCTGGATAATCACCAAGTCTGCTTGGTGAAACTGGCCAGCTTACCTGGAGCCAGTGTCCTGAGACCATCCTAGAGAAATCACATGCATGGTGACCAGTGGATGGGAATGGAGGCTTGATGGAGGATCAGGTGCCAAAGGTGCAGTGAATGGACCTATAACCACTCTAAGTAGTTCTTGGCCCCTATAAGAATGACACAAGACACAGTAGAAGGGGAGGGGGATTGTTAAAGAATCAACCCACATGCAGAGATCAGGCAGCATCTCCACTGGGTCAGGTTGCCAGGCCCCAGCCTTACCAGAAAGCAGGGGGGAGCATGGGCAACAGGTTGGCTGGGGGTGAAAAACCAGACTCCAATTTCGAACGATGCCACTCCTGCGAGCATGGGCAATGAAAGAGAAAAAAAAACATGAAGATGCACTGTCCAAGCAATTCACCATCTCCATTTTCACCCATACCTCATCCTGACAGAGTGACACGGTTAAAATGTAAAGCAGCAAAGTGACCCCTAGCAATGATGGCAGGATTTAGAGTGGTGATGGCCACTTTGAACGGCTTGAGAACGACGTTGCTGTGTGGGGGGGACTCTCGCGTCGACGAAGTCCACCCGATCACATGACATGTGGCCATGAGAATTGATGACAAAGATGCAGCCACAACAGCTTTATCTTTCGCGCGGATGCCCCGCGTGATCAGCATTTTGACCCCCTCCCCCACCTTGCAGCTACCCGATGCAGCGCACACATAGCCGGTCAGTTCGCTCGATAAACCTCTTGACGCCGACTCATGACAGCTTTTACAGACCACCAGGCTTCGTTGCATCACTTCCCAAGCTCTCAGGTACGTTCGTCGCAAGCCTTTCCACTCCCATCAATATCATTTACCCACTCGACATTCAGCTCCCCAGATCTCGCATGTTTTGATGCCACTGACACATAAATCGACTTAATTTAAAACAGTCCGGCATGTCTCAATTTCAGACATGCCCGTCGAGTTTAAGCTACCAGGTGTATTTATACTTAGTTGCTGTGTGACTGGAACCCCAGTTGAATTTAAGTCGCGACAGTTTCTACAGTGTTCCATCCCACAATTCATGAAAGCCGTGGTAGCGGTAGCGGATCGTTCCGCAGTCGGGGATGCAGTGAGGATGCGGTGGGGGTTAACAGGAGCGGGAGGCCGCTTGTCGTCACTCTCGTGTGATGGATTTTCCAAGGGCCGGGACTTGCTGAAACGCTTGGCCCGTGACCGGATAAATGATATAGTAGTGGTGGACGAACGCTTCAGTGAAACAACGGATGGAAGGCTCATCGAGCGAGATCTGTTTTGAATCGAAGATAGGGCGGAGGTGATTCGACGCGAATCGAGGATACCCGTGAACCCGAGTGTCGATGCGGATTCCTTTGGGGGTGGGTTGTCTGGCACATGTAATTAAGTCGATACATACAGTGGGCAAGGAGCGGGTTACGACTCAAGCACTCACCGAGAGGCTCCTTCGGAGAAGGTGGGGGCGGCCGTCGCGGAATAGTAACAGGTCGTCCGGGCCTAACGAGGCTCAAGGTGCCATACCTGTTGCCCGGTTCGCTACGCCAGGTTCGGCCATCTTCGCCAATAAAGTAATATCGACGCTCATCGGCATCGTAACCCACGCGCCTGAAGCCTTGAGGGAGTCTGTATTCGTCCTTGGGAATGTGCACGGTCAGGGCCTGCGACAGTCGAGAAGGGTGGGGTGCTCACCGAGTCCAAATCCGACCAACGCCTGGGCATGTGGTTGCACGAGAACGCGGGGGTGATGGTGTGCGATGATCGAATCGCCGAAAGGATGGCTAGGGTTAGGGTCACCTCCAATCGGGACGCGTAAGTCAAGTCGCGATCATCCACTCGAACATCCACCCTGCCCACAAGCCAAAATGCCACTGGAAGCTACCATGATGATTATCGACAACTCGGAATATATGCGCAACGGCGATTATCACCCAACCAGGTTCGGAGCGCAGGCAGATGCCGCCAATACCGTCTTCCGGACAAAGATCGACTCAAATCCCGAAAACACAGTCGGGATCATGACAATGGCTGGCAAGGGGTGCGTTTCCAGTTCACGATACCCTCAACTTGCGCCGTTCCTTACAATAGAATCAATGCTAGCCCAGAGGTTCTTGTAACACACACAAAAGAGCTCGGACAGATCCTCCAGGCCATACACTCCACTTCTGATAGAATCGGGGGAGAGGCAGACATCACGACTGCCATTGCAGTTGCTCAGCTCGCTCTAAAGCACCGACAGAATAAGAACTTGCGCCAGAGGATCATCGTTTTCGTCGGATCACCTCTCACTGGCCAGGCAGCGGAAGAATCGAGCATGGTTAAGCTAGCAAAGAAATTGAAGAAGAATAATGTCGCTGTGGATTTTATCGCATTTGGGGACGGCATTGAGGAAGGTCTACCCAATGTGCTAAGGACGTTCTCTGAAACCGTATCGAGTGAGGACAACTCGTATGTGATGAACTTTCCCTTGGGTCGCAGACAGATGTCTTACGTCCGGTCTAGACATTACATTGCCGTGCAACCCGGCCAGCTACTGCTATCTGATGTTTTGCTATCGTCGGCTGTCTTAGCAGCCGACCGTGGTCTACCAGACGAACTTATGGGGGAGGCTGGTCCGTCTGGTCAGGGTGAAGGTGGGGCTCCCAACCAGTTTGAATTTGGGGTGGACCCCAGTCTCGATCCCGAACTTGCTATGGTCTGCAATTCTATCACTTTTCTGTCCTGGATCTCACCTGACCTTTACAGGCTCTCCGGATGTCAATGGAAGAAGAACAGGCACGTCAGGCGGCGGCCGCGCAGTCAACGACCGTCCCAGCGCCGGAATCATCCACACCAAAGGCTACTGCGCCTGTACCTGCTCCAGAAACTGTCCCCGCAGATCCGACAGATGAAGAGGAGGCCGCGATGTTGAGGGAGGCGCTGGCAATATCTGAGGGGGATGATGTACATATGGAGGAAGGGGGCGGAGATGACGACGATGAGGAGGAAGCCATCCAGAGAGCTATTGCGATGAGCATGCAGAAAGGGAACAAGGAAGAGGAAGGTAAATCATAGAATTCGCGTCTGCTTGGTACGCAGGCTTGCCACAATCCCATCCAAGTCGATCGCGTCTGTTCTCGATCACACACGATGAGAATCCGTGTCTCGACTGCTCCACCGCTGTCGCTCGCCAAGGTTTGGTCAAGCTTGAGCTCCTTACCTTCCGCCGCCACCGTACGCAACCTCAAGGACTCGTTGTGCTCTCAGATCCCGGCCCTCGAAGGGCTGCGAAGCGACCAAATTCAACTTGTCGTGGATGGTTTCGAACTCCTAGATGCGTTGCCTGTTGATGTCGTCCGTGAAAATGACCTAGTATAGTACGCAAATCTCCTCTTTGGCCCCTGCAACATCGTATTTACCCGCATCGAAGCGTCAAGCTAATCGATTTTCGTGTGGTGACTTCAGGTATGACGGTCTGTGGTTCCCTATCCGAGTGTCCCCCCCTTTACCAATGAGAGCACAGCATTCAGGAAGAGGAAACGTTCGGATTCAACCACCTCGACCTCCTCATCTTCTTCTTCGTCCTCGGAGTCAACATCCTCGGAGTCTGGGACAGACACCTCAACAGATTCTGACACGCCTCCCACGCAAGTCAAGGCAGTAAAGCCAAAGGAGCAGCGACAGTCCATCCAGCGGTAATTGACCCATGTTTTGCGTTTTTGACGTTGTTGACCGACATCGGTAGACCATTCGTGCCTCCTGGGACAGGGAAACCTGCCACTCACAGCCGAAATATCCGGCGTCGGAGAAAGTTACAGCACGAACGAAATGCAGCCATCCGAGATGTGAATGATCCCTCGGTCGGAGTGAATGCGATCCCCCTTGGGAACGACAAAAGGACTGAGGTCCTAGAGGTAAACCCTCAAAAAATCGTGGGTGGCCGTACAGAGTTTGCCGATTTAACTATGGCGTCGCTATCTAATAAAAACAAGAGAAGAGGATTCAAGAATGCGATGGGGAAGGATGTCCCTCCCAAGATCGTTTTCTCGGAACAAGCCGATCCGAACGCGAGTACCAACGAGAGGGTTCAGGCACCTGCCCCACGATTGGTTCCACCTTCGGAGAAGCAAAAGAAAGGATTGCTTCCGCCGAACGTATTCGTAACGAGCGTCAATGTGGAGGAAGGATTGCGACCGAGCAGGAAATCAAAATCTGACATCCCAGACACCGAGCGGTCGGAGGCGCCGCCCTTGAGTCGTGGAAGCGGGGAGGTTGACCGCAACGCAATACAAGCCCGGTGGGATTCATTGGGGTTGGTCAGTAGTGCGACCGAATTACCGACCGGAACAGTCGTCGGGTGGAAGGTGCGCCCAACTCCGTTCGCCTAAACACGGACGGAACGGAAGGAATGAAACGGTTCATTAGGCACTCGGGATTAACCCTGTTACGATTACACCCGAGGTGATGCTCCACGTGGGCACTGTTGTCAGTTGCGGCGAGGACCAGATGGTCGTGAAAACTTCGGGCTGCACTGATGGTTGCCTTGGAGCTGAAGAGGAGGTTGATGAGATTGAAGAGAGCTACGAGTGGGGGGACGTTGTTGGGCAGTGGCGGGTGGTCTCTGTCTGATAATTATTGTTCGCGAAAAAAGATGAGGTGTCCGTGATTGCCCGGGCGCGCGACCGAGCTGCCGAGCGGAGACGTCAGCCGAAACCGTTGAACAGAAAAAGCGACACGCCCTCCTGCGAGTCATCCTGCATCCCCCCTTCCTCTGTCCACTACCACGACTAAAAATCACGGGGGCGCTCTGCAGAAAATCACTCTCGTTGCGACGCGCATAGGCAGTAATGCTTCCAAAAGTCGCAACCCAGTTTCTTCACCACACCACTCGCGCGGTCGCCGCAGTCCAGGGTTCTGGACACGCTTTTCGCAATGTCCTTCAATCGTCGTCCAGTGGTACGACAACGACCGCCAACTGGTCAGGTGCAGGCGCGTCAGGTTCCAGTTGGGGTAGCGCTGGTACTGGCGCAGGAGGTGCAAAGTACCAATCAAGCAGCAAGTTTTACCAGGGGTACCAGGTTGGTCTTCTGCCATTCCCTTTCGTCCCCCTCATTCAACCTTGTCTCTCACCCCCTAGGGCGCCGGTCGATCCCTAACCCAGGCCAGTCAAGCTTCTGTCGACTCGGGCCTCAGCCAAACCGATGACAGCGAGGATACCTCCTTCCGCCCCGGACCTATCAAACCCGTCTCCAGACCCTTGACCACCTTGCGACGCCCACGATCCCACAGTCTCATCCTTAGCTCCCAGGGTCAGGTTAAGAGCACGGAAACTAGCAATCACCCCGGTGTTCTTGAAGTCGTCCAGATTCACGCTCGTGCAAGCCATGCTTTTGCCCCCCACAATAGCGCGGATGATATTACGGCGGACCCCACCCCTCTTGAATCGCGTCCGAAACTCTCCAGACGTGCCTCTACCTCCTCCGTCACATCGTCACCTCCTCCAGACGATGTCCCTCCCCCTTCTCTACATCCTCAACCTATCCTATCTTCAGATCCCACTCCTTCACAGTCCGTTATGTTCTCGACCGAGGACTCATCCGTCCAGATCCGAAACAGACTAACGGAGTATTTGAACGGAACGGATGGTAGCGCCTGTACCTACGTCGACCAGCTCCTGGTAGATGGCCAACTTCCTCAGGACGCCTCCGTATACGAGGCCGCTATTCAAGCGGTTGCCGCTTCCTACAAGAGCGAGGCTGATGTTTCCCTTCTGACCAAACTCTTCAATGAGATGCTCCAGCGTGATCTATCCCCTTCCACTCAAACTTACCAAACTCTCATCCTCACTCACCTGGACCGTGATTCTCAAGTCGTAACTGCCATAAGCCGCCACGAACAGAGTATCGCTTCCCACCAGGCTATCAACAAGGTGATTCCGAAGCACGGCGACCGAAACATGAAAGCTATCTCGAGATTGAGGTCCGACCCCAGCTTCCGCAATGCTATCCATGTTTTCCAAGCCGCCAACAAGGCCCGCGTCGAGATCCCCTCGCATGTCTATGCCAACCTCATACGTGGCTGCATCCGTCATTTAGACCAGTATGCCGCTCTGAGGATGTTCGCGCACTTGGAGAAGGAGCATGGCTCCAATATCCCTTTAACGGCTTACTACGATATGATGAAACTTTACCGCGAGACCGAAAACCTCGCCAGCGCAGAGGAGACATTCTCTGGATTTAAGAAGGCTGCTCAACTTGGGAACATTTCCTACGAGCCAATTCCCCTCTCAAGTAGCCCCGACAAGCCTCCCGTCCCCGTTACGCTATGGAACCTGATGATCGACATTTATTTCCGCGCCGGCCGTCAGACGGAAGCCCTAACGATTTTGGAGTTCATGTTGGACTCCTCCGACCCCTCGGTCCCAGGACCCTCGTTGTCAACCTTCCAGGCTGTTATCCTTGGATTTTGCAGGAACAACGACGTCGAAACCGCCCTTAAATGGTTCCGACGACTCTTGCAGGAGACCACCGTCGCCGAGGACACGTACGCTCCCCTCTCCACCCCTCCTCGCCCAGATATTGGACTTTGGAAAATTATTATTGGCGCCCTGGTTGAGAGGAACATGATAGAAGAAACCAACTCATTGTACTTTCACTGGCTCTCGACGAATGCCAAAGACCGCCCCGCCGTCGTTGGAACTGTTCATGCACTGGTCGTCAGGTCAAACATTCTTCACTTGGAGGCCTTGCAATCCAGACAGAGTGTCGCACCCACTGAAGTTCAGAAGAGGGTTGACCACGCCATGAAGATTGTGGGGGATCCCCATGATTGGATTCCGACGATGGGTGGGCTCGCCAGCGATACAATGTACAAGATTGTGAAGCTTTACGGGCGTAGTGGTCGATTCGACGAAGCTGCGAAGTTCCTTCGGACCTATGTCCGTGCACATCAGGCGGTGGTCGGGACTCCTCAGGCTGGGGCCGAGTTGACCCGGACGCAGTCCAGTTCACTCTCTGCCTTAAGGAGTCGCGTGTCGGATGCGGCAGAATGGATTCTCTGTCGTCGACCTCCCCCATTCTTCGCCGCCGCAAAGGAGTTCGCTTCGATAGCCAACAGCTTAGACAAGGCTCTTTCTCCCGAAACAGCTGACACCTACCTCTCCGTCTACGAATTTTCTAGGAAAAGTGGTCAAATTGTCCATCTCACTATTTCCGACGCGGAAACTCTTATCGCAGCTGGTGTTAGTGTCATTTACACCAATAAAGAACCCGCGGACGGTCAACCAGAGTCGCACCCACTTGTCCGGTTTGAAACCCTCCTCACCGACATTGCTGGCCACCTCCAGGACCTGTCAAAGTTATCTTCTACCGCAATTGACGGGGTTCTACGCGCCCTTCAGATCTGGTATCCTGCCGACTCCCTTCAGGCTGTCCTTGAGAAACTCGGGCAGCCGTGGTCGGCTTTGTGGAACCAGCCATCCGTTCAGGAACAGGTCTCCCTCATCGCCCCTGCTCCTATTTCTGAGGCTACCAGCGCTACCCTCGCCGAGGAAGCCTCCCCCCCGTCTACACCATCATCCGGTACTGCAGTCGCTACCTACCGCGTTTCCACTCCTCTGAGCCAAAGAATTGATGAGCACCTGAACTCCTTCAAGACGACATCACCCATCAAGGCCTACGAGAAATTCATTGCAGGTTATGCCGATGGGTTCTACCCGACCGTGGTCACCTTCGGTAAACTTATCAACGCTCTCGGTCGCGCGGGGGAGATCGAGAAAGTCAACTTCGTCTACCAAGCCGCTCAGCACGCTATCTCAATCACCAACACGCCCCCGGGTGAAGATCCTAATGGCCCGTGGTTCCAGATCGAGGACAACATGATCATCGCTTTGGCCCACGCCGGTGACGTTGAAGGTGCACATAACCATCGTCTCAGGATTCTGGGGTACGACGGTGCTCCTAGCGCTGACGCCTACGGTGCCCTGATTAGCTGCGTTAAGGACACCACCGACGACAGCACCAACGCCTACACTCTCTATCGTGAATCCCAGATTCGTGGTGTTGCCCCCAACGTGTACCTCTACAACACCATTATTTCAAAACTGGCCAAGGCTAGGAAGGCCGATCTCGCCATGGATTTGTTCGCCAAGATGAAAGCAAACGGCTTCTGGCCATCTTCCGTCAGTTACGGTGCGGTTATCGGCGCTTGCGCAAGGGTTGGAGACGTTGGGTCGGCCGAGGCCCTCTTTGACGAAATGTCTTCCCAACCCAACTTCAAGCCAAGGGTCCCTCCATTCAACACGATGATGCAGCTTTACACTTACACCAAACGTAATCGCGAGAAGGTTCTCCACTACTACGACGCTATGGTTTCTGCAGGCGTTCGCCCCACAGCCCATACGTATAAGGTTTGTTCGGCTCGTCTGCGCGTCCGTTAAGCCGCTGATCTTGGGCCCCAGCTCCTAGTGGACGCATATGGTACCATCGAACCTGTTGACATTACGGCCATGCAACAAACCTTTGCAACTCTATGTTCCGACAAGTCCGTGCAGGTCCAGGGTACCCACTGGGGGTCCTTGATCAATGCTTATGGGTGCGTTCAGAAGGATCTCAATCGCGCAATTGAGGTTTTCGAGAGTATCGCGTCCCACCCCTCGACTCGCCCAGGCGGCCTCATGCCCGACGCCGTATCATACGAGGCTCTGATCAACGTCTTCGTCACCCTCCGGAGGACAGACCTTATTCCGGTCTACATGGATAGGTTCCAGTCTAGTGGGGTCCATATGACGGCGTACATCGCCAACCTCCTGATCAAGGGCTACGCCGTTGCCGGTGATTTAGAAAAGGCACGCAGTGTGTTTGCAAGCTTGGTCGACCCGCCTGACGGTGCCGCTGCCCCAAACAATCACGCACCTCACGAGCCCAACGCCACTGGACCAGTTCACCCGCACACCCCTGTGTACCGTGAGGTGAGGTCTCTCATGCCCGGGGTATCACAACTCTCAACGTTACTGACACATCACCCTAGCCGTCAACCTGGGAAGCCATGGTGCGAGCGGAACTCGGTAACGGCAACCGCGACGAGGCTGTCGCACTCTTAGAAAGGATGCAGGCCAGACAGTTCCCTGCGGCTGTCTATTCTCGTATCAGCGGAATCATGCTCGATGGTTCTATCTCTCCTTGGCCCGCATCCTCGTCACTCGTGCCTGAACAGTAAAATACCCATCACTTTCCGTTCACACTCATCATTCGCGTCCATCTGCTTCGCTTGCATTGTCGTCGTCGTTATGTCAAGGCTTGTTTTGTCGTTGTTTATCTTATCGGTATACTTTCCACCCACCCAGCACCCCCTAATGGCGAAATCGTCCTCTTGGCTTCTCTCTCGAATCCACATCGTCCCTTCTGTCGCGTGTAGTTTTAGCATCGCGTGCTTTTTCCTGTGTATCATATACCGTCCATAGTTATCATTCTCGCTCCTTACGCACTATAGAACATCGCCCCCCTTTAAAGAATGATGAAAATGAATGCGTGTGATACGGTGATGTGCTCCAGAGAGAACATGCTGGGTAAACAGTGGCCCATGGACCACTCTCGGAATCACGAAAAGCAGGGCGGAGACACCGTCATAGACGCTTTTACAAAACCCTCACATAGGAAGCTGGGACGATTCCCCGTCTTCCGTCCAACTCTGCCGTCCACCTACACAACAAGTGAGCAAAATGAGATAGCAGGACCCACAGTCAAGACCAATGCGCACCAGTCCTCTGAGGACCTCTCCACTATCAGAACGCGCTGTGATTCCTTCACGTCAAGATCTTCAGGTTCCTAGGGGGCAAAACCAGTCGGACGAGACGAACTATCTCCTACGCAGAAAAATACAGATACTGACTTCACCGATATAATCATACAAAACCTCGGCCCATTCACCGGCAGGCCCTTCCTTTTTGCGTGCCGGTGGAGGGGGAGGCGGCGAGGAGGTTGAAGTGGCGGGAGCCGAGGTGGAATCTGAGGTAATTCGCCTCACGGGGGGTGGGGCGAACTGCTTCTTCTGACTCCCCGGGGGCTGGGGAGGTAGGAAAGACGATGGGTTGGCCGGAGGCCTGTCAGAATTCTTGGAAGAATTCCTAATGGAGGTGAACAATCCTTTGGCAGAGGTTACGTCCACATCGCTGCCAAACATCTGATGTGGTAGGATTGGTTAAAAAAGCGATTGCGGGTTGCACGGAAGCACGAACCTTGGCGGAAGTCAATGCACCTGTCGTAGACCCCCGACGTTGCACAGGAGGTTTGTTCGCAGGTAGAGGAGGGGAACCTCCTTCGTCGATAGTAGAATTTGGGGAGGCCCTTCTAGCAGGTGGTGGTGGCGGTTTCGAGGGGGCCATCAGGGTGGGGGTAGGAGAACCACCAAACCTTGGAGTAGACATCAACGAGGCTGCTGCCGCTGCCACACGACCGGGTCCATTGTGGACCCTTTCTTCTTCTACCTGGTGATGTACCTTTCTCGCTCATCGTTCTTTGAAGCGTCAACGATACACACCCACCTGTTCTGGACCAGCCTCTCGCTTTGTGTTCCAGGTCGCTCGGGCCGAGCTTAGGCCACTTTTAACAGTGTCAATCGCGGAATTCCTAACGGCGGGAGTTTTGAACACATCATGGGCTGCGTCGGCTGCAGATTTAACCCCTTGTGATTTTGCGATGTTGCTCAGCAAATCCGGACGAGATGCGAAGTACCTAGATACGGGATCAAGGCATGAGGGGGGTGCTTGGCCAGATTCGAGAGAAAACCGGGTTTCTGAACTCGTCTAAGAGACCAAAGAACGCGTCTTTCTCGTGTGCGGATAGCTGTGAGAAAACCATGCTACATTCCCTCCAGGGTCGTAATGGTGGTTGGGGGTGGGATTCTCTAGAGATGGTTCCAGATCATCGATCATCCTCGGCGCTTACCCGACCTATCATGTACGGCGAGGTGCATCGGGTGTGTTTAAGCATAGGTATGTATTGTACGAAGATTGGGCTCGATAGACACAGAAGAATAGAACGAGGAGGTCTACATAGGATAATAAGCATATGTAAAAGCCACGAACAGACACAAGCGATACAAGGGGAACGGGACAAGAGCCTGTGGGTTTACATCTGATTAGTCCAATTCGAGAAGTCAAAATCTGCCATGACTGAAGGGTCCATCATTGTCGAATGAGGGCTTATCTGCTGTTGCTGGGGAACAGTCCCTCCAGGCGAAGGCGCAGTTGGGAAAGGGTACTGCATTGAACCGCCAGCGGTGTTCCATTGTTGTTGTGGGACTATCGGCGGAGCGAAGGTATTTGGTTGTTGTGTAGGCAACATCCCGAAATTTTGAGGTTGCATCGGTGACTGATGTTGTTGCGGCTGCTGGGGTTGTTGACCCATCACCCCCATCCCACCGCCGACCTGTTGCTGCCAGTTGCCAGAGTTCCCACCAGCGAGCATCTGTTGAGGATTGACAAACCCGGTGTTACCTTGGTTTACCATCATGTTCCTCTGTTGCTGGGCAGCGAAAGCCCGTTGCATTTCTTCCTGGTTGTTTGATACCACTCTCCCTTGCAAGCCAGTGGGATCTGTTGGTGAACGAGTGCTGCGAGCGATCCCCGGGACAGTCGAATTCGACCTCATCATCGGGAAGGGGTTCATATCCACTCCCACTCCCAGAGGCAACTGAGATGATGGTGAGCCTGGCGACATCCGTGGTTGGTCCGTTCGTATCCTCTCGGGAGAAGGGACAGTTTGTGCATTCAACAGCGGCGGGTTAGTAGTATTTCCCGAACCTCCGGTCCTCATCTGCTGTGCCATGAGGAGCTGACGTTGGTTAGCCGTCAGCGCGTTCATGTTTGGGACTGTAGGAATGGACGCCTGTTGTGAGTGAACCATATTTTGGACGGCTGTGTTGACCATCCCATTATTGAAGGTTTGAGGGAAAGGAATTCCGGGCTGTTGCACACCTTGCGTTTGAGGGGGTGGTCCTGCTGCGGGAGTTCGGAATTGGTTTGTAGCCGTGACGTTCCCCTGGCCACCAGCGCTGGGCTGGGGAGGACGTTGTCCCGCTTGAGTCTTCTTTGAGATGGCGGACTGTCGAGACTGGTTCACAGGCCGCACAGAAAGAGAAATAGAACGAAAAGCATACCTGAACTTGATGCATCTTCATAATCTGCTGGTTAATGGGCAAAGACTGGAACCCGGGGATTGAACTCGTGATGTACTGCACCATCGGGTGAGACGGGTTTTGAAGTATTTGATAATATTGCACGGTAACAGGACCCATGGCAGCGATCTGAGCTGGGACGTTGGCAGGGACAGCATTGGGAGGGGCATTAGTGGGTTGTACGGGGGTGGAGTTGGGTTGCATATTATTGGGCTGGACCGTGGGTTGAGGATTTGGTTGGGGTTGCAGTGTGGGGCGCATTACTGTCATTTGTCTTCGTGGATCAGCATTGGGTGGAACGTGGGATGGGGGCCCCATCGAGACTGAGGGGGTGACGGGTTGAGGGGCGCTGGCGGTGGTGGATGTGGCAAAGGAGGCCGGAGGTTGATTTGACGGAGAAGTAGGGAGAGAGGAGAGCTTGTGTTCTCCGGTGTCGCGCCTTTTGTTGCCGATGTCGATGCCATGCTCATCAGCACGGTCTCGCTTTAGGCTCACACTGGGTGATTGAGACCTCCGCGACGTGCTGTTTTGCCGACGAGCAACGTCGTTTGCAAAAATCGTCGGGAGCGTTGAGTAGAGTTGATATATCCGCCTCATTGATGCGGAGTCAATGGTTGGGGGGGGGTTCATGATAGGGAGAGATACGGAAACCCCCTGAAAAATTGGTGAGTCGTCGGTAAATGTTGAGGGAATCGAGACCTTACACCGCGGTCAGAATCTGCAACTGCAGCCATCCAGGTGAGGTTCGATTGCATCCTTTTTGAAAACCTGGACACGGCATTAGGAGAAGGAAGGAATGGGTGTCTATATGCTCACTCGATGAACTTGTGATCATTCATGGGCACACCACGCGCTTGAAACTCCATGCCGACCCTAAGAGTGAGGGAATTTTCAGCCCTTCAGGACCCAAACAAGTGTTTGCAGCGAGGGACGCACTTCAAGAGTTCTGCATTCAACTCGAGAATGGTGACCACCTTTGTATCGAGCTTCTGTTCTGAGGAATTTGCGGGAGAGGTCGTTGTCGGCGTGCTTGGGATAGGAGGAAAGGAAGCAGAGGAGATGCTCTCGGCCCCAACCGACTGTTTTCGAGGGATTGGGTCGGTAGATTGCCCGCGGTAGGAGACGGAGGGCGGCCGTGAGGACGGTTGGGGAGAGGTGGACTGAGAGGGTTTAGAAGGGTTGAAGCCAGTACCCGGAGGGTCTGTGAGAAGTACTGAGGGCTTTCCCATGGCCTGCTTGTCGTCAGCGACAGCATCTCTAGCGAGACTGTGGTCTTCTGATACACCGCCTGGGATGGCAGATTGACCGTCTGCCCGTTCCCGAGGCTTCTCTCGGGCTTCCTCTGTCTGCCACCCACCCCTCCGGGTTGCAGAGTGGTTCGAATCCGTGCCGGGCTTGTCTAGGTGTTCGAGGATGTCTATCGGCTCGAGGGATTTGGCGCGCTCCGAAGGGGAGGAGAGCTCTGAAAGAGGAGTAGACTGTCTGGACGCGTCGTTCACGAGGCCGGCGGTCTGGCCTTCATCTGGCTGGCGGGGGTGGGGAGGGTCCGGTGGCCGTTCGGAAGACAATGGTTCGGTGGAAGAGGGGTTGAGGGATTGGGGATGCTTTGGCTTGTCCTTTTGGACGTTGTCACGGGAGACGGCGGACCAGGAGAGATCAGAGTGGGAAATCAGGGGAGAGGAAAGTGATGAAGGATGATCTAGATGAAGCATAACTCGCTCTCGAAATACAATTTGGCTCGAGCTCCGGCTATCCGAGTTTGTACAGACACTACAGCGCCCGGGGAAGCAAAGCGAAAAGAAAGCTGTCGCGCCTTTCCTCCCTAGAAGCGGTCGGTGCGGTCGAGCGGAGCCAGGGTGAGGAGGTCGAAACCAAAAACGTTACGTTGACGCCCGCGCATTGCCACGCGACGCCGCGCCCAAGGAAGGGGGGAAACACAAAATAAAGGACGGGTTTGAGGGCCATCCATGGACAGAGAGTCGTACAGGAGAGCTAAAGGTCCATCAGAAACCCCCCTCGCTAACCGCATCCTCCATTTTCTTTCTCCATCTCTTCTGAATCTCAATCGCCTCCCGGAAGATCGAATACTTGGCTTCCAAAACCTTCTTCTCTCGAGAATCCACAGAGACTGGGATCACCGTCCCCGCCGCCGTCATCTCGACCTGCGTCGCCCAGGAGTCAGCTTTCCGTCTATCCCCCCACGACTCAATCTCACCATGATATCCCAGAGCTCTCTCCCTGTCCGTTCTCCGTCTCCCTCCCTCGCCCCCGCAGCAACCCGGCCGAGCATAGCCGCTCCGGTCACAACCGCAGTCGAGCTCGAATGTGGCAGCACCACCGGCATGTTGCACGTGTTGGCGAACAGCTTCATCAATGCAACGTTCTTCGCCTGTCCCCCAGAGACGAACATGGACCTGACCTCATGACCCTTGTCATTCATTTCGTCTAAAATGTGCTTTGTTTGCAGCGCGATCGCCTCCATGGTAACATTGTACTTCTGAGCGAGATCATTGATCGTATCGTCCTGCACTACCGGTCAGATGTCTGCTGCCCAGCCTCACAAGCGGACATAGCCCACCAGAGTGAGTCCTACGATGGAACCTCGCATCCGTGGATCCGCAATCGGCGAGCGGTTCCCTGTCAATCGCCGCAATTCAGGACGGTCACACCGGCTCATCTGTGAAGAACCCCACCATGCAGGTCTGGATACATGTGCAAGTCCTTGGTAAGCTCCGTCCGAGAAGAGACCTTCTCCAGCTCCACCAGCTCATCCAGCTTTTTGTTTAGGACTGGATTCAGGAACACTCAGGCGTTTTGCAAACCATCCAGCATAAAACAAGCTGCGCGCGGACCTTCGTGTGGGCTCAAGCCTTCCTCATCCGCAATTTTGAGCAACCCAGCATACGCCGGATGTGTCGTGGTGACAAAGTGGATCAGCTGCCAGAGACTATAAGTGCGAGCGGCCAACATCCAATGTCCATTCCTCCCACCTGTCCGGTTGACGACTGACCTCCTTCGTTCATCCAATAACCCGGCATAATGGCATCCTGAAATTGGAGCACTGGATCGATGCAGTGAGTTTTTACCCGCAGGAAATGACATACCCTGTATGGCCCCCAAACCCCATTGACAAAGATTCCTCGGGGGCTTTGAACAAGGTGGCAGGTGCTCGTTCCGGCAACCGCGGCCAAACGATGACTAGATTCCTCGATCTTGGGAGGTGGAGATAGTTTCCCCCCTTCCTCCTTGTACCTTGCCCCTACAGTCCCAATCCAACCCGCGTATCTGATAAACCGTTAGCGAACCTTACACCTGTCCCAGCCGCATAGCCGTACGCATCAATGACGCCACTCCCAACCGGGGTTCCCTCAACAAGTCCAAGCTCCCCAGCGGCAGTCTTCGTTAAGCCTTCGCCAACCGGCTCCCCGGCTGACAAGAGGACTCCCGGACGACCCCAAATCTGAACGTAGTCTGACGAGACAAGCTCCTTGAGCCCGATCTTCTCGAAGAAACTCGCATCCCATCCTGCACCGGGGACATAGGAACATTTGCACGTCAGAGAGCAACACGACCTTGCGACACTTCCTGTCGCTCGGTATGTTAGATAGTCAGGTAGATCGAAGAACTGGCAGCGAGAAAAATGCTCAGGTTTCATGCGGTTCTTGAGCCAGAGAATCTTCGGTATCTCCATCTCCAGCTGTGAAATAAACAAGGATTTCCGGTTCCTCAATTTCCGTCACGCAAGTATTGTTGCAGCACTTACGCTCATTGCCCCACCAACGTAGTCCAAGACTGCAGAACCCGTGGAATTGATGAGCTCCGCCTCTTTTTCCGCACGGTGATCGGCCCACAAGATGATGTTTCTCTCTCCTTCCAGGCCAAGATTTTCCCCGCTGGTAATGCAGATCGGAATCCCCTCCGTGTCTGTGACGGCCAATGAACAAGTAGCGTCGAAACCCAGTCCTTTCACATCAGAAGAATCGATCTTTGATTCCGCGACCACCTCTCTGACGGCGCTGCAGATAGCGGCCCAAGTTGCTGTTGTGGACTGTTCGAAGATCCTATGATCTCCTTCATCTCTCCACGTGGGAGTATCGTGAACGGAGGAAGCAACGAGGGTTCCATCTCGTTGAACAAGTGCCGCCCTCGCAGAGCCAGTACCGACATCTACTCCGATGTAATGCGCTGGCATCGGTGTGCAGCTGCTTAGAATGCTCCCAGACCGAGTGACTAGCTCGTGGTGGAGTGAAAGTTGGTTACGGCGAAGATCAGCCGGATCGCTCAATACTAGTCCCCATTCGTAAGAGATGTGCTGTCTCACGGTTTCTCTCAGGGCACGGCAGTCTTGTACAGGAAACACACCCAATCGGTGACGTGATTGCAAACGAGTGAAGCTGAACTACCTGCAACAAGAAACCCTCCATCGGACGTGCTGGATCTCCAATCGACCTCATCGAATACATCTACGGATACGTTGCAATAGCGCCCCCCCATCGTTATCCCTCACCAGATCGTTGGAGCGCTTTGATTCGTCCTTGGCCAAATGTTCATGCCAGTAGTCGTACTCTGTAGCCCATACATGCTCGCCAAAGGTCTCCTCTTCTTCCAGCGATAGGCACCCCCGGATCCCTCTTCGTACCCTCCCAATCACAACTAGCAACCGACCACGCCGCCACCACGGTCCCCTTTTCGAGATCGAGCCAGAGGAAAAAGAGGAATGAAGGTGATCGCAATCGACTTCAGGCGACCGTACCAACCCAACGGTTGCATCCAAGGAGTCCCTCCGGCCCATTGACTTCCTCCTTCGATATTTCTTTTTCAAACACGTTTTCGACCTAGTCGAAGGGGGCCGCCTATGGTGAGGCGAGTGCCGTTTCGAGTCCACATCAGTGCTGCCTGTTCTGAAGTCCACCGATTCGAAACGAACATGACGACCATGACTGGGCATTGCACTCTGAGCGGTTGAAAGTTTGATACTGTACCCAGAAGAGGTCGATGAATCCGTCGGGAGCGAATCGGAAACTAAGGAACAAAAATTACTAGAAAGCCTGAGATCCACATCGAGTTCTTTGAAATCAATCTCCGCGGCCGACGGGGACCCTACAGAGATCGTGGGTTGATATGGATTAGGTATCCCGAGAGAGGACACAGTAGAACATCCGGTGGCGTTTTGTCTCGGATGTGGAGGAAGCAGCGAGTCGGCGTCCCCCGCATCTACCGGAGCCTTCCCGTCAGATTTTTTCTTGGGAATGTCCAGGAAAAGAAGCGACCTGTCAAGGAAGTACCCATTTGCCGGAGAGGGCGAAGCAGGCGGCGATGCGAAAGGCGAAGGAAGCGGAGTCAGGTGGGGAGATTTCGGAACGCTTGGGAATCGAGCCAGCTTGTCTGCAAATTTCCCACCCCCGTGTACCGAAGCACTCTGCGGCACCTCCAGGATCTTCCCGTCCTCGACATAGAAGAGCCAGGGACAGTCACTCTCACTCCCGCTCGCTGTCGGACGACAAGAGCTCGCGGTACTCTCCCCTGAGATGGAGGTTCCAGATTGTGCGTAGAATAGTTTCGCAGTAGAAGCGAAAGAAGTGCTTGTGGAGATTTTGGGATCAGTCTGGAAAATCTCACCGCACGAGAATACAGAGGTCATATCTATGGGAGGCTCAGTCAGAGATGAGAACGAGGAGAGAGTATGTTCGTTTCCAAGGAGCTCTGTCGAAGATTGTTCCTCCGCGGTTGAGATTTTTGTATTCCCGGATGCCATTGGTCCCAGGGTCTAAACGTGAGCTGTCAGGATGAGGCACAGTGGAACAAAGAAGAGCGTACCATTAAGGAGCCGAAGGCATTCTCGACGTCTGCCTCGTCTGCTTCAAATATAGTGTCCAACCTGACTTTAAGAGCTGGTACCGCAACAATTTCGAACTCGCTTTCCGGGCTACTGTCCCCTCCATCGGTGTCGTATCCATCCAATACTCGTTGAGGTTCCTCTTCCGGACATTGTGATTCTGGAGTCTCAATTTCACTGCTAACCATCTGCACGCTTTCCCATTGACCACCGTAAAGACCGATAATGGATGATACAGAGGCCTGGGTGGGCACCATAACGGAATCCGGGTTAAGCACCACAATGGTCGGGATGTCACCAGGAATTGGAATGTGATCGGAGCACACAGAGTCTCGTTCCGGGGACCGAGCATTTATGGCGTGGCACTGGGCAGAAGTGACGGCTGGGATCGAGATCGGCAACTTGACGGACAGAACTTCGCCGGCTGTGACTGCAAGGGCTGGGGAACGTTGAGGAGAAGGTGGAAGACCAGCAAGTACCGTATCCCAGTGGAAAGGGTCATATATGCTGCTTGTCGTGCTCTCCTCAAAAGAGAACTCGGATGTGGGGGAGCATTCACTATTCGTTTGTGAAGATACCCCAGTTTCCAAAGGTGTACGAGGGGGAGCAGATGTAACGAAACCAGGCGATACAAGATGAGTAAACTCTGCATTCTTAAGCGAGGGGGAAAGGTAAAACGGAGTAGTAACAGCAAACGGCACTTTTGAAGGGGACCGGGGCAATTGTGGTGATTTAGTCTCCCAGAGGGAGTATTCAACCTCAGCCTTGGAGTTGCTCGGGAAGCTGAAATTGTCGATGGATTTTTTCGAGTGTAGAAGTGATGGGAAGGCCACAGCGCTGCATACAATGCCGGGATCCCACCCGGAGGAACAGGTCAAAAAGGACGCCGGAGAGCCGGTTCGGTCCATCATCCGAGCGAAGGAGGTCGACGTGTCCAGTAATGATGGCGTTGCGGGATCTGGTTTTGGCATCAGGCTAGTTTGTGATGGTGGAAGAGGAACAACGTAGAGGGATGACGGGAACGAGGTAGGGGTAGTGAGAGGTGGTGCTAAAGACGGAAGCGTGGTTTGTGACGGCAGGGCATCGGGACCAGGAGTTCGAGGGGAGGATCTGGGGGTTGAGAACGCGATGCCTGATGTATCCTTCAGGTTCTCGTACGAGTTGTTGCGCGAGTCCAAGGAAGTCCCGGAAGGTGATGAAAGATAGAACCTGGCGTTATTGAAGAGCACTGAGTACTTGAAGTCAGGATCATCTCGAAAAAACGGAGCCGCGAGGCCTACTGTTGAGTGAAAACGTTTGTAGCATGTCGTCGACGCGTGGGTTGCAGGTGGAGACCAACCCCCCTTCGCTATGGGTAATGCTAGGCGGTGGTAGAGATGAGAAAAAGAGAGCTCAACCCGAAGTTCAACGTTCAACATTCGATCCCACGTGACGACATGAAAGGAAGGGATGCGTATCATTCCACTCTATTGCGCGGGAATCGAAGGGTACATCTACATAAGGTTCAGGTCGCCAAACTTCTCCTTGTACCCTGAGAGCAGATGAGCATCCGGTTGTGAATTCTCTGGGGATATCCTGTCTTACCTGGCACGGTCCACTTGCCCTTCTTGATCATTGTCTCGACGGCCTCTACAATGCGAGGGTGAGCCTCTCCAACTTCGCTGGCCTGTGGAGTATTAATGAGGTGACATCCAGCTCAGTTTGACACGAGACCCACAGTCAAGTCTTCGAACGGACGAGCCTCCTCGATGTTAGCAAGAGTAGCCTGCAGTTCCTTCAACTCCTCATCAATCTTTGTCTCCGTCTCCTTGGCGCGGGAAACCTGGAGGGTGTCGTGAGATGGAGAGGACATACAGTACAGGGTACATACAGCCTTGGCCTCGAAGGTCTCGATGGCCTTGACGTGAGCATTAACATCATATGTCACGGGCTTAAATCCGTTCAGCAGCTTCTCGGCATCATCTGCGATAGCCTTGTTTTTCAGAATTGAACGGTAGTGAGCGAAATCGACCGTCACGGGTTGTGACGAGAGCTGAGCGTGGATACGCTGGGCATCGGCGTGGCGCTTGCGGAAAGCCTGAAGAGCAGCAACGGTCTCTGAAAAAAAAGAGTAAGCAACGTCCGAGGTTGGTTCGTTCAATGGTATCTGACCTTTCCCAAGGCCAAGAGTGGAGTAAATCTTGGTGAAGTCCTGTACTCTGCGTAAGGGTATATCGAGGCCAATGCACTCAGTAAACGCCTACCACAGCAGCAGCAGCAACTTTGGAGGCCATAACCTGGCAGAGTAAGGTAAGTTCAGAACCACGAAACGCGACAAAATGGGCTAGCACGTACGGGTAATACGGGGGGTTGAGTGAACGGAAGGTGGGAGGGCTGGCGGGTAGCGGAAGTTTCCGGCTTAGTTCTCTCGCGTGCCAACGGCGCAATGCATATATAAGCACGCATCTATCTCCCGACGCCAACACAATTCTCTTGAGTGACTTCCCAATTCATGGACCTTCTTCACGCTGTTGCGCTCCTGGCAGTGTCCTGCGCAACCTCTTTGTGGTTGTACCGACGCACGAGCGTTCGCATTAATGCCAAATTACCTCTCATGAAACCTTCGTTTGAATACCCCGCCATCGAACCGTGCGCCCAGGAGCTCTCACAGATAAGGCCGATCCCTTATCGGCCGTTCAAGTGGGGTGACTACCAGTGAGTGGGGTTATAAACCGAAAAATAGTCGAGCTTCATAATAGCTCCGTTGCAGCGTTACGATGGGGATACGGTCCATGGACTGGCAGGAGTGGATTGAGGTGAGATGCTCCGCAGCTAACACTCACCCATGCATAACGATAGGTCCTTGTAGTTGGACTATGAGTTTGAAAAGTACTATCGGATCAGGTCTCAACGGATTCGAGCTTATGGAAAAAAGTTGATAAGAACACTGGACGCACAACCTGGGATTGTGCCTCGCGGTCACTCTGCGGCGGGGGAAGTAGTCCAGGAACTTGCCGAATACCTGGTACGCCGGCACCCCCGCTCGTACTCCGTTACACGACACAATCCTTCCACCACGACCGGAGGTGGGTGGTACGGTGAGGGACGGATACGAACAATCACGCTAGAGGCGGTCGGTGAGACGCTCGACCTTGATCGCGAAGATTCAATGACTGCGGCTGCTCTTCTGTAATCCACGACCGCTGAACTGCAATGGACGAACAGCTTACTTTCAGCTTCCAGAGTGCAGGACGATCTCGCTGTTTTATTGGAAGGCTCGGATGGACGATACTACCTCCAAGCAGGAGCTATAGTGATACCAGGTGTGTTGAAAAGCCACTTGACGGCTAGGTCACAGCTTACAGATCGTCAGGTATCTGGCGCTTGGAAGACAAGGCAGGCATGCCACTCGATGAGGTCCACGAGAGTGGACATGTTCCGCTATGCAAGTCAACTACTTGCCATCAATTTTCCGTTCCAAGTAATGACTACGAACATAGATCGAGAGAAACTCCATCTCAGTCTTGGTAGATTCATGAAACGCCTCGCCGTCGAAAAACCAGTCGTGAGGAACAACTACACATTCCAAGTCGTTGACCCGGCTACGAACAGACCCGACGAGGAGAAACTTGTGGACAGCGACGAACTTGGGTGGTCAAGTACGATGATGGGGGAAGAATTCCCGGACAGCCAAATCCCTAGGCACGCCGAATCTAAACAGAAACTCGAGAATACTGTTGTTCCAGAGATGATAGTGTTGAGGACGGAACGGCAGACATTACGTCGCCTCCCGAAAACAGGCGCAATACTGTTCACCATCCGCGTATATACCACACCAGTGGTTAAGCTAGTTCAGGAACCTGGGGTGGCCCGTCGGCTTGCAAGCGCAGTGCGAAGTTGGCCGGACGTTGTTGCCAAGTAATACTTTCGATCGATTGTTTTTACCAGCGAGAGAGCTCACATCCTCCGATTCATCTGCTCCAGGTACAAATCTTACGAGGTTTATGGGGATGTCTTATTGTCGTATTTAGACGAATGGGGAACAAAACAGGCAGCAGATGGAATGGACAACGTCGATGAAGAGGACTATCCGTTTTGAAACGAGACACGTCTAGTTTCTATACCCTGGGGACATCGGTTGGGTCCATAGGACACTAGTATCCCGTCCATCTCTTCGACACTTTCCCGTACGTCGGAGAATTCATCGGCTCATCTGTTGACCTTGATTCATGGGGGCGAAGTACTGGAAGCAATGGCGAAGGTTGAGCAGATGATTCTGGTAAGGCGTGATGGGATCCGCCTTGGCCAGCACTGGGGCCCTTGTTCTGGAGATCCAGACAATTGGTTCCTCGGACGGATCTGGAATGGTGAAATCAATTCCGCGACATGGAGATCGCTGTGACGTCGGGGTCAAGTTTCATGACGACCACTCGGACGTTCGACAATCCTGTGCCGATTTTGTTGGAATAATATGATCACAACAGAATAATGGGTGGTCGATTCTGGAGCTGGAAACAGAGAGTGAACAGGGAACGGAAAAGAGACAAACTATCTAACTGGCGTGGCCCCTACAGCCCTTATGTACCTGTAGAAATATGTTCAATCCTCAGAGGCCTCAACCTGTGGCGTCACGGCCGGACGGTTGTAGTCCCCAGGATTACATCGCGTTCACAAACGATAGTAGACTTCAAAGATGGACGAAAATGCACGATAAGATCAACGATCACGAAGAGATCACGAAATTGATTACCGCTTTGAAAAATCCTGGACGATCTCATACCTCGTCTTGCGACATAAAAATACCACCATAAAAAAGCTCTAGTATTGTGTTCCTCCCAAAAAAAAATACTCACGGGAAACGGTTAAATACTGCGGCCGCACTCGTGAGGCCCTTCTGCTTGCAGGAGAGGTTGCAACTCCAGATAATTCGGCAGGTGGTCACGGAAGCGTCACATTGAAAGATACGTGAGGGACAGTGGGTGTTTGTCACGCTCCCGTCACGCTTGAGGCTTGAGGACTGGGGGGCGTTCTTTTGGCAATATATCTTCCCACCTTTGTGGGATTGCCGTTGGAATTATTTAACCCGTTCTACCGTAATACATGGGATGAGTTTGTACCCATCCAAGCCACCGGGAGTTAGTCTGAAGTGGTAGTGATTGGTGACCAAAATCCGCATTTTTCAACGTAAACGAGAAGCCCACACCAACCCACGAGCAAAATAAAAGCGCTCAAATCGGTGAACATGTCTGCACGATGTCCTTCCAGTCGCCTGAATTTTGGGGGGGCAATGAACAATAACCTCTTCTCAGATCTCATGGCGCGACCCCTCCTGCCTACACGACAGTATGGGGGCAAAGAAGAAGGAAAGATTAGCCTCCCTCATGTGCTCCCGGGTTGGACAAGGAGGATGTACGGAACGGACACCCGAAGGGAAACAAGGAACCGTCCTTCCGATGGCCGGCTGACTGACAATTCACTCTCGGGTCAGGCTAACCTACCACCCGGTCTCGTAAGAGGTCGGCGATAGGTGTGGACTCGGAAGGATCGCTAGGTTTCTCCGCAGAGCGAGATAAGATATCGTGGACCTCTGCCGAAGAGAGGCCTGTTCCAAGGGAAAGAGTGACGGAAGATGCGGAAAAGCAGGGGTAATCGCATCTGTACCGGCTCGCATACGTGTTGAATTGGCCAGTCTGGCTGGGTCGATCTTACCCGTAAACTCTCAACTCTAGCGGGGTGAGGAAAGCACGAGGACATGGTGCGACAAACGGACAAGCGCCAGGACGGAAGGGTCTGTGCACGGTCCCCTGGAAAGAAAGTCTGACCGAGTGTCCACTCCGCCACTGTGCTAGGCAGATGAGCTAGGGTGCACCGAGTACATGATCGTTGCAACTGTGGATCGACAGAACGCGGGGATGGACCCGGACGGGAGAGATACCGGAGCGGGGGTTCGGGCCGGGGGAACGCTGGCCATGTGCCCGTTTGGTCGGACGCCCTTGATTCCCCCTTGAGCTGGAGATCAATGAGAGCCTGATACTTCATCCTCTCCTCCTCCCCCTCTCTCCCCTCCCTTCGTCCTCCCTCTCATCCTCCTCACAGTCATGAGCTTCTCCGTCGATGACCTCGTCGCTTCCCTCTCCGGAAATCATATTGGTCAGGAGGCCATTGATCTCGCCGCCCTTCAGGTACCCTTTATCTCCCGTGCCCTCATCACGGGCTTGTGGCGAAACTAATCCTCGATTCACCCTTAGTCTCAGCTCGCTCAGTCCCTTTACTGCCCTCAGCAGGCTACAACCTCGTCCTTCAACAAAACCGGCCATTGTAATACTCCTCTGGCCAAGACTCCATCCTCGTCATACATCCCATGGGCAGAGAGGGGAACTGGTCATCCCTGCGACACGGTCATGGGTTATCGGAGCAGAAGCTCTAGTGTTACCTCCTGCCCTCGCGGACCCAGGCATAACAGCATTGATGAGGTAAACTTCGACTACGCCCAGCAGCGAGATTGTGATACAGATGATATGGATGAGGATGAGCGGATGGTGGAAGAACTCCTCCTTTCTACTTCTCCCCCCTCCCAGTCTGCTGGTCGGTACTCTCACCAGCGAGCGAACAGTAGCTCGGGCTACATGGCCAGCCCCCCCGTAGCGTCTTCCCCAACCGTGCATTCCGACGGCCTCTTCACCACCTCGGACCCTTTCTACCTTGCACAGCTGCAGCAGTTGCAGCAACAACAAGCGCAGAACCCTTTCACCACTGCCTCCTCCATTTTCGGTCAACTTGGACAGCCAACCCAACAGTCCCCCTTCGCTCAAACACCACAATATCACCACTACCCTCATCAGCGATCTACTTTGGTCGCCGCGCTCGATGCATAGGCCTCGCATTCATCTTCCCAGGTGGATTGCTCCTTGCGAGCTTAACCGATCAAGGGTACTGCCATTCCGTACACGCTGTAAAAAGCGGTAGGATACCCGCGGACTCATGCATTCAAATACCTTCATTTCCCACAACTCCTACTCAACTCCTACCATCTCTTGCTTCTTGTCTCTCATCTCACCCTCATATTGTACCACCACCACCGTGTCTCGTTAAAGTATATAGGATCTTTTAGCCTTGGTGATTTTTCTCCTCCGTCCTCTTCCCAATGTTACACTTTTTTTTACCCGGATAGTGGCTCACGTTTTCTTTCTGGTCTTCTACCCCCGCGCCCGTTTCGCGTCTTCTGTAAGTGTAGTTAGATGCACCTGCAGGTTCACGTAATAAACATTATCTGTCCCTGTCTTGCAATCCCCTCCATTCTCCGATGTGTGTGCATGGGACCGGGAGGTTCTGGGTGCACGACGTCAGCGTGGTATGACGTCCCTATGGTGTAGGCCTATTCCGCCATTTGCGCAGAGCCTATCTATATACCGTGCTGCCCTGACGTCCTGCAAATTCAGAAAGCGATGATATCATAGAACTCCTCAGGGTTATAAACCCTCGGTCGATAGCGCAGATGTCCATCTCCTTTCTCTTTTTTCCCCCGTCGTCGGTGGTACGGCTCATACCTTCGTCCCCTCCCGGAGATCAGTCCATAAGTGGGCGGGCGAGCACAAGACAGATTATATCCTCAAGACAAGCGGGATTTTCGATGTTTCCCGTTAAGTACGTTCCGTGGGCGATTATTATCCACCACGGTGCCGACCGTCCGCCAGTTGGTACAACGGTCGGCTTCAGCCTGACGCTTAGGGCGAGGTGGGTGGGACGTTCTGCAATCCCCGCTTCGTGTTTGCGGCGTATCCACTTTTGGTCTCACAGCCGACGTTGCGATCTATCCAAACAGGAATTTTCTATTGCTCAGCTGTCCGTCCTCCGTCGGAACTCCCGGCTTTTTTTTTACGCCTGGACTGGTGGGCCTATTCGGCTCTCATCGAGGCTTATCCCAGAGGCTGTTCGGTACGTTCCTCCCTCTCCCCTCTTTCCTGTTACAGCCTCGGGCTTTACGATGTGCACCACGCGAGCTCTATGGTGGAAACTGGAGGTTTCCGGAACACCGAGTCTCTCAAACCCTAATTCATGGCTGGACGAGCGTCATCGTGTCATTGTTTCGTTTCCCTTGGGAGGGGCCTGGACACTATGTATCACGGTCGCCGTTCATCGGGGAACCATGCCACCACTATATTACTCAAGTTCCCACCGATCTCATTCCGGGGTATTCTAATCAGAGGCGGCGTGGCCCCTCGTACGCAAGGGAGACGGGGGGAACTGAACTCTATACTGATCATTGGCATCACCCCGAAGCGTTATCGACATTTTGCGATGGGGTATATCACGCGGGTTTGCTTATGTATGTATCGCCCCTACTACAGTATAATCTCTTTATACACTCGGATTATCACTCTTCCCACTCCAGACCTTGATTATCGTCATTGAATCCGGGGTTTCACCGCCACCTTGTTTCATGTCTTTCCCCCCCTCCGAATGGATCATGACCGTTGACTTACGGTCCTGATAGGATTTAACACCCCTCCTTTCGCCCAGCGTTCGCATCTCTGTAGTGTTATAGTGAAGATATATGGTTTCCTGTGTGCCTGAGTATGCGGATGTGTATTTAATCGACAATTGACAATGCATATACGAAGATCGTTCATTTCCGTGAGGTGCATCATCAAACGAGACTGGAGGAAAAAAAATGACATGTAAGAGTGGTGGAGAGAAGAGCAAGATAAAGAGCACAACAGAGGGGGGAAGAACTAACCCGAGACGATGGGGAGCAGAAACACATCATCAAACTCCATTCCAGACAGAGGAAAATCATGAAAATGAAAGTACCAAAGAAAGAGGATAGCAATCAATAACCGTACCCACGCCCGCCGGTAGTTGCGGGAACGGTTGGCGCTGCACCGTTGGCGGAAACGACAACACTCGTACTAGGCGGAGGGGGATTTGACACGCTAGTAGATACACCTGAAGCGCCAACAATGGCAGATAACCGGGAAATTTCTTCCCGGGAGGAAACAAGGGCGTTTGTGAGTCGTTCGTTCTCGTTTTCAAGATACTCTACTTTGGCCTGAAGTTGGGCGAGCCACGCCTTCTTGCGCTGCCGACACTTGAGGGCAGCTATGAACGGTCATGAGATTAGGGTTCGGGGCGGGAACAGGAATCAAAATCACCTTGGCGGTTACGTTCCAAGAAGTTCTTTCGTTTCTCTTCTTCCGTCATAGGTACTTTGGAACGACCGCCGGTACCGTTTGCACTAGAAGGGCCATTGGACTTGGAAGCAGTTTTCTTGAGCGGAACTTCCTCAATCTCATCCTCCTCCTCCTCTTCCTGTTCGTCGGCATCTGGACTCGTAGTAGCACGTCTGCCGACGGTGGTGGCCGACGAGGTAGTGCCAGCCCTTGAACGTTTGCCCTTTGCGGTGGATAGTGGAGGTGAATTCGGGGAGACACTATCGCCGGTCGACTTCCGTTTCGTTCCGCGCGATTGTTGTATCTGTTGTTGAGAAGGAAGGGAGGGTGAGGAAGCAACGGGTATGTTGCCGTTGGAGCGGGCCTGGGCCTCCCGCTTCGTAAGTTCCTGGTGAGCCTGAGAGAGGAGGAAAAGACCGTTGGCTGCGGTGGAAGCGACGTTGGCGGCTTGGGATGAGTAGGCATTGTTATTTGACGGGAACTGGGACGGAGTGTTGCCGTTGGCGTTTGGGGGTAAATGGGAGACGGAGAGGGGGTGGGGTGGAGATGTAGAAGTCTGATTGGACGAACTGTGGTTGGCGAGCACGCCGGTGATAGCATTGAGAGTGTTTGGGGTGATCGTCGCAGCAGCATTTGCGAGGGCAGAGGAGGGAGTTTGCGGATTGTTCATCATTGATAAGAATGCGGCAGTGTTGGGGGATGGTGGAGGGAAAGAAATTGGACCGGCGAGAAGGGGCGTGAGTCCGGATCCTGGGGTGAGACCAGTGCGTGGGGTGAGACCTGTCCTGAAATCGGTGGAAGAGGAAGGCTGGGGATCCTGCGGACCGGCAAGCATGGCTGGTGAGAGGGGACCTGCGCGGAGAGAGTTGGAAAGGGCGGAGGCAGGAAAAGACCAAACGTAGGACGAGTCGGAAGGGGAGGAAATAGCAGCGAGGGGAGGTAGAACGGGTTTGTTCTGACTGGGGTTGCTATTGGCCTGTTCCTTGGGCGAGCCATTGTCAGATGAGAGAGAGGAGGTAGATGACGATTTTTGATGATGGTGCTGATGTTGTTTCGGAGCAGGTCTGGCGAAGGATTGCTCAAAAGGATTGGGTTCCAAATCGAGCTTGGACTTTGTCATCGTCGTCGTCGCGGTCGTCGTCGACGAGTGGGCGGCAGAGGGGGGTGACGTAGTCGACGGGGACGAGGACGATACGGTCATAGTGGGGAGCGCGGACAGGCGGGGTCGTGAGGGAGGGAAGAGAAGGGGAGACGACACTGATTCATTTTTGATGACGTGCCTTGTTTTTCAATGTTTAGACACATGCGTCATAATATTACGTAATTGCTATCCCTTCTTTTTTTACCGCTTTCCCACGACCCCCTTTTCGGTAGTTGCCGCATGCTCCTCCTACCCTTCCTCCTCTCCCTTTCCATCCCCGTCCCGGCCCAGGCAATCTTGGGCCCGGAGGTCAAAGGCGTCCACCCGTCCTTGTCTCCAAAATATGTCCCAGCCCCTTCCAACCTCTGGTCCTGTCTAGACGGCTCCCGTTCTATCTCCTGGTCTGCCGTCAACGACGACTACTGCGATTGTCCAGACGGTTCTGATGAGCCAGGTATGACCGCATCCATTCGCTCTATTGATCCCTACAATCTCTCAATTCCATTTAGGCACCGGCGCGTGTAAGAACTCCACTTTCTTCTGTCGCAACGTCGGCCACGTCGGAGCTTCCATCCCCGCAACAAGAGTCAATGACGGCCTATGCGGTCCGTCTGCTCCGTCATCTTCCTCCGCCCCGTCCTCATTCGCAACTAGAACCCGAATGTTGCGACGGATCTGACGAGTCTTCTGGTATATGTCTCAACATCTGTGAACAGGTCGGTGTACATCATCGAGCACTTTTGGAACAAGAGGCCAAACTACGTAAGACCGTACGTTTCTCTCCCTTCATTTCCCGGAACCCTTTCGCTCCATCACATATTTAGGGTTCGAAAATACGCGCATCCTATAGCTCTTTCGCCCAGAAGGAAAAGAGTCGTCTCGAGGCAGTCGTCACCTCTACCGAACAGGAAGTCACCGCACATGCTAACGAGCTTGTTCGTATCAAGGGTGTGTATCCCTCCGTTCTCGTGCATCTAATCTATCTCACCCAATCCAATCCAGAGATCGTAGATCGAACCGAATCACTCTCCGCTGCCGCCTTGGAAAGCAGGAAATCGTCCCGTGAGTCGATTTTCCCTCGACCGTCAACCTTCCCGTAACCCTTGTACCCAGCCTTGTTTAAATCCCTCGAGTCCCATTCCAAACTTCTTGAATCTCTCCTCAATCTTCACAAGAGGCGGGTAGAGAGGCTCAATGCCCTCGAAAACATCCTTTCCGGTCTCCGGGAAAGTTACAATCCCAATTACCAGGACATGGCTGTCCTTGAGGCAGTCCGCGGATGGGAACAAATCGCTGGTTTACCTCACATCAATGACGTTAAAAAAGGTGAGGACGAAGAGGGAGAAGAATCGTTACCTTCGGACGACCAACCCGATATTTCCGATGAAGAAATGGAACACAATGTCCAGAATATCCTCGAAACCAATCTTATCTCTCTGCTGATGGAACATGACAAATATGTGGACCAGCCTCAGGCGTCTTCGATTCGTGAGCCGCTCTCCTACGTTGTTTTCATCGTTCACTCACTGTTGCTCAGTATCCGGTCTTTCCTCTTATATTCCCCACTCTTTCGCTCCAATTCTTGAATACATCCGTTCATATGCCTCAACCATTTTTAGCGATAACTCCTCCCTTACTGACGCTTCTGAGGTCTCCCGGGTGCGTCAGTTGCTTTCTACCGCTCAGGCTGCACTTCGTGAAGCAGAGGGGAAGTTCGAGAATGCACAAAGGGAACTGGAGGACCTTTTCAAGCCCGACAGGTTTGGGAAGGATGGAGAGTGGAAAAAGTTGGACGGTCTATGTTTAGAAAAGGACACCGGGGAGTACGTCCCATCCTACAACCCACAGACGTATCGTTGCTTAACTTTGCCTAGGTACACGTACGAAATTTGCCTCTTTGGGGAGGCAAAGCAAAGGTCAAATGCGGGTGGCTCCGCGCACTCCCTCGGCCATTTTTCTTCCTGGAAGACGGATGAGGAGGTTGGCACACCTGCCTACTATTCACGCCAGACGTTCACCGGCGGCGCCAAGTGCTGGAATGGTCCGCAACGAAGCGTCGAGGTATGCTCTGCTAATTTGTGTGCTGGTTCTTCGATTTACGCTCTGATAGGTTGACTTATCCTGCGGGCTTGAAAATGAACTTTTTACCGTGACCGAGCCGGAGAAGTGTCAGTATCTGATAACCGGAGCAACGCCTGCCTTGTGTGCGCCATTGGAGGCTGCGGAAATCGTTAGGGACGAATTGTAACTTGCGTTTGGATGTTTATAATATACCGAGTTTTGTCAAGGACGTTTTCCTGATAGCTCATTGTTGGTGTTATGCTGGTTACAGTATTTCCGGTTCGTTGTGCGAGCTGCTTTCCAAGCACAAGAAATACCATGGTATTTCATGCACTGATGCTTATGCGCCTGATGTTGGACCACGCCTGGCGGTCTTCCGGCATCCCACGAATCACATTCGGGATTCTGCAACCGGGATCGGAATCACATGTCGGCCGGCTTCTCCTGCTTCCGCCCAGTATGTACCACAGAGTTGTTGCATCCAGGGTGCTCCCCTTCACGAGGTGGTGTCTTGCGCCCCCTCTGCGGTACGCAATAATCCCCTCTCAGAACGCTATAAACCGACCGTACCTCCACAGGTCGTTCTCATGTTCGCGGCCAACCTTCTTAAACTCATTGGATACCCTCTCCGTCGACGAGGAAATGTTTCGGGACTCTGGTATGCTGCAGCCCTCCCTGAACCACCAAGGACTTAGTCTCTATCATCGTGACAGTCCGCCGGTTTGCAAACGACGTAGTTGCCCCAAAGGTCCGTGAAATGGACGAAAACGAAATGATGGATCCCAGGATTATCAAAGGGCTGTTTGAACAAGGGGTGCGCTTAACTTTCGAGTGATATCACGAGTCTAATCGCTGCAAACGCAGCTGATGGGTATCGAAATATCCTCTGAACTTGGTGGCGCTGAATCCTCTTTCACATCTGCCATCTTGACCATTGAGGAACTTGCAAAGATTGACCCGTCCGTCTCTGTAATGTGTGATGTCCACAACACTCTTGTCAATACTGTTGTCCGCAAATATGCAACCAAGGAACAACAGGAGAAGTACCTGCCTCTTCTCGCTCAATCGAAGGTGAGTATGGTCGACGACTCCTGCTTCGAGGGTGTGTGCAAACTTTTTGGTCCAGCTCGGATCATTCTGTCTTTCGGAAGCTGCGTCTGGGTCCGATGCATTTGCACTACAGACGAGGGCAAAAAAAGAAGGAAATTACTGGGTCATCAATGGCTCGAAAATGTGGATCACCAATTCTTACGAGGCAGACATCTTCCTCATCTTTGCCAACGTATTTACCCTCTAGTTTGTTTTCACGTGATTGAACAATTCACCCTCCCGTTGTCATAGATCGACCCTAGCAAGGGATACAAGGGCATTACCTGTTTTTTGGCTACCAGGGACATGGGAATCCAGATTGCCAAGAAGGAAGAGAAGCTCGGTATCCGTGCTTCCTCGACTTGCACTCTTAATTTCGATGACCTCAAGGTTCCGGAGGAGAATGTCATCGGTGGGGAAGGAAAAGGTTACAAGGCAAGCTCTTTACCCTTGCACGTTTAGATGCCACAAGTACGATGACGTTCATTACAGATAGCAATTGAGATTTTGAATGAAGGTTTGTCGTCATGTTAACGCCCCGCTTCTCACTTGTCTGATTGCTTGGTTAGGTCGAATTGGAATTGCGGCACAAATGGTCGGGCTCGCCCAGGGCGCCTTTGACAAGGCTGTTCCCTACACATACCAACGCCACCAATTTGGTCAACCTGTTGGAACCTTCCAAGGCATGGCTTTCTCCATCGCCCAGGCCGCTGTCGATCTGGAGGCCGCACGACTGATGACATACAACGCCGCTCGGAGGAGGGACGAGGGAAAACCCTTCACCAAGGAGGCTGCGATGGCGAAGTACTTTGCCAGCCTCGTTGCACAGAGGGTCAGCGGCCAGGCAATCGAGTGGGCCGGCGGCATAGGTTTCACGAGAGAGACGGGCATTGAGAAGTTTTGGAGAGACTCGAAAATAGTGAGTGGCGCGCACAACTCATCTGTTCAGGCGAGGACTCAGACTTGGCTAGGGTGCAATCTACGAGGGGACGTCGAACATCCAGCTCCAGACTATTGCTAAGTTTATCCAAAAGGAGTATTCCTAGCGGTCCCCGTTGGATTAATACTTTACATCACACTTTTCAAGTACGGCCGTTTGGGTTCGCTAGCATTAATAATCCTTCGTATACTACCCACCCGATCGCAGAACTTGCGACCTTGCGGGAGAGTCGGAGCGAAGCCCCATCGAAGAAACCGGAGATACCGCGTTGCTGAGGGGCGGTTAACGAAGCAGCTCAGCTTCGGGGGGGGGTGTTAAAACCTTCATACCTTCACGACGGTCCTAACAGTCCTAAGAAAACCATGATACCGCTCCTCTTGACGCACTTGGACTTTGGTCTGGGCCCATATTAGTACTTGAACAGAATGTGACCTGGAGAACATGAAACCTTTATCACATCAAAAGGATGCGTCATCAATGTCGCAATA
>QFEV01000320.1:0-10708 GCA_003316405.1 Thelephora aurantiotincta
CATCTACTCATCTCGACCTCGACCCCTTCGATCGGAACTTGCCGGGAGGGTGGTTGCTTAGTCATCACTAGGTCGCGCATCCACTCATCCTTGTAATCATCAACGGTCTCCTCCCTCAAGATTGTGAGTTTGTCCCTAAAAATTGACCTGTAGTGCCGCTCGTGCCATCCTAGGACAACGCTGCCATCGAGTCTAGGAGAAACCCTGTTAACAGCAGTCGTCTTGTGGATGGATGCGTCGCAGTTCCTTTGGATGGCCACGATCAGACCCAGTGCTAACTCGTCTTCTCCAGATTAAACAATGGGTAGGGTTATCAGGGCGCAGAGGCGGTCTCATGCCATCGTAGGTTGTCCCTAGATCGCAGATTTGGATGTATCCCAACCTTTCGGTTTTCCAGTTCAAAGCACACACCCACCTGAACAAAGCTCCCGCAAAGTTACGTCCCCTCGACTACGCCGAAAGGAACGGCTATATTCGTGGTATCGTTAAGGAGATCATTCACGATTCCGGCCGGTGTGTTTTTTGTTTCGATGTTCTAAAAAGCGGATTTGCTAAAATTCATTGAATGCGTAGCGGCGCCCCTCTTGCCCGTGTCGTCTTCCGTGATCCATATCGCTACAAGCTCCGCAAAGAGACTTTCATCGCAACCGAGGGCCTTCACACCGGTGCCTTCATCTATTGTGGCAAGAAGGCCGCCCTCAATGTTGGAAATGTTATCCCTGTGAGCCAGCTCCCCGAAGGAACGATCATCTGCAACGTTGAGGAGAAGGTCGGCGACCGTGGTTCTCTCGCCCGAACGTCCGGAACCTACGCTACTGTCATTGGACACTCCCCTGAAGACGACAAGACCCGTGTCCGTCTTCCATCTGGTGCGAAAAAGACCATCTCTGGTCGCTCCCGTGCCACTGTCGGTATCGTTGCCGGTGGTGGAAGGATTGACAAGCCGCTGCTCAAGGCTGGTCGAGCTTACTATAAATTCAAGGCTAAGCGTTACAAGTTTGTGCTTTGTCTTCCATTTATGTGGGGTCTTCCTGACTATCTACTTCAACTAGTTGGCCTCGTACTCGTGGTGTTGCCATGAACCCGGTTGACCACCCCCACGGTGGAGGTAACCATCAACACATCGGTAAGGCCTCAACAATCGCCCGTTCTGCCGTCCCCGGTCAGAAAGTCGGTCTCATTGCTGCCCGTCGGGTATGTGACTTTTCCGACCGTTCCGTTGGATCATTGTTGATCTTTTTCGTTTCCAAGACGGGTCTGTTGCGTGGTTCAGTCAAGGTCAAGGAGGTGTAAGGTGGAGACTAGGCTGGGTTGTTTTGTTATATCATCACTGCACGTTCTATTGCGCAAAATTCTGTATGCAAACATGTCCTTGCATTGCATTCTACGTCGGCGATCCGTGCTGGCCATTGAAGTTCAGAGTGATCAGTCACGCGTCACGCATCACGTGCCGTTCGTCCTGGCGGAGATTAACATTGCACCTCTCCTCCAGATATCCATATGCATCTCCTCGCTCTTACTCGTATCCCATACACATGAGTCATCGCCCTCCAACCAAGAAGCCGACAGGGGGCCGCCCTCTAAGGATGGCCTCTGTCGATAGTACGGCTTCTGCAAAGTCACAACATTCAGTCAGCACACTTCCAGAAGGTTCGCGAAATCCATCCAAGCCCGCCGCTCTACATCTTGAAAATCTCAACAATGTCGTAGAACATCCAGGGGCCTCGTATACCAAACGCATTGTCGAGTCACCAGCGGAGGAGGGTTTTCCCAAGAGCAAGAACAACGAACCACAATATCTTGGCTTCGTTTCTTCGAACCCCGGACGTCCAGATGCAAGCACCGAACCACAGTCTCCCTCTCGAGCAAGGTGGGACAGTATCCACCGTCACATCATGCACCATTCCTCGCCGTCTATCACTCCATCGCTAGCACCCTCCCTCCAGTCAATTCAGAAGCCTTTCGCTTCCTCATTGCCTGTAAGCGGGCGGCCGGGAACACCAAAATCCTCCCGGTTTCCGAGGTTGGGTATGAGACAGGTAGTCGAGACCGCTCGAGAGATTGCTGCGGACGATCTACACAAGTTCGCCCTAGAACTTGAACGTGCTTGCGTTCAACTCAGGGTCCCAGACTTTGCCAGTAACAGATCTGTTCGAGAGGGAAGTCTTGGCGGGCATACTTTGTCGCTTTCGCTGCCCCTCTCTTCCGGTGTCACGTCGACTGATCCATCCATGAACTTGTCCAAACAGTCGGGAGGATCGATTATAATCCCCCCTCAGCCCTCTGTGTTGACTTTACTTCGGACCTTGGAACAGTATGAAGCATCCCTTCTACACCTCCCAAGGACCCTGCCACTTGAAAACCAAGTATTATCAGCACTGCTAGTACCGTTCATGTCACCGCACCCCTCGGAACGAGAGCAAGACTACGCCCTTAGGGCGTTTTCGCTCATAATCAAGACTTGGCGAACCGATTTACCACAGGTTCGTCAGATCTTCGCATTAGCCGTGACTACTCATCAATGTTTGTGGTTCAGGCTGAACTCAACCGCTGCCTATGGTGCTGTAGCTCAGCGGTTCGACCATCAAGATACAGAGCCGAAATCATTGGTGCGATGTCTACACTGTTGTTCTCGCGAGATGCAACCTTCCGCACCGGGTCTCCTGTTCTCCTGCAGACCATTCTCCAGGCCCTCATTTCACTCCTGCCGGTTCTCTCGTCCAGCCCTGGGGAACTAGAGTCCATTAAAGTCTTAATTCTTGAGGTTTGGAACGGAGGGAGCGGGCTGCTCTCAAAAGAGTCAATAGAACAAGAGTTTGGGGCACCTTTTTCGTCGTCCGATACTGAGCAACATATCAGAGAAGCACTTGCGATCGAGAGCGTCCTGAGGTGCATAGCTCACGGCTCACTGAAAACACGTGGATGGGTCCTGCATAACCTCGTCGAGGTATCTATAGTCCTACCAGGTTTAACGCATCCTAACAACTGGCACAGGAATACTGGCCCGTGCCATCATCAAAGGACACCCTGTCGATCCTCTCAACGAAGGCACATTCACGAAAGATCTGTACCTTCGCTCATGCCGCCCAGCAGTTGCTTGAAGCTGATGGTTTGGGCCATTGTGCCGCCGTCCTGCGCATCGTCGAGACGCTTGTTCTACCCGAAATTGCAAGCTTTGGGAAAGTCAAAGGGAACGAAACCATGCGTCTCGTTACCCTCTTGGTGGTCCAGGTTATGTGCCTAGAAACAAGAGAGGGTAGATTAACCCGTTCCGCACACCTATTGACCCAATGGGTGCGGAATCCTTCACCATGGAAATTCGAATTGGAGGGTGCTCTTGGTTATCTTGTGAGTGAGTGATACTTTGACAGTCACCCTTATTACCTGACCTCCTTGCAGATGGAGAACGAGGAGTTGTCGAGGATCTCTCATGTGTTCAGTTCCTTGGAACCACTTCCCGGGGACGTTCAGAAATGCATCGTGGCCGCTTGCTTCCCTAAATTATGTGATGTGCGATTGTTACAGTTCATACACACCTCGATCGCCTGACGTGTTCACAGAGACTCATTGCGGAACCAGTCACAACACCGGACCCATCTATCACGGAGTTGTTGCTCTTAACCGCAAAACGATATCCACAGATTTTTTTCAAGCCCCTCTTCTTATGTGCTGCATCAAATAAAGAACTCGTTATCGCCAACCACCTTCGTGTTCTCGTCACCCTCTCGACCCATCTGCCGAACATTCTGACTTCCAACGCGGAGATGATGTCAGTTGCGCTGGTGGGAAATTTATCCAATACCGGGATCGTTGCCGAAGCGGGCAATTCGACATGGGAGCAGGCGAGATTGGGTCAATCCGTTGTTATGGTGGAACTCATCATTCGCCTGAGAACCCTAAGGAAGAATGGTGTAGGTCTCATTGACCTACCGATTAAGTGGAGTAAATTGAGTGATCTTGCAGGATGCCGCATCAGAAGGTCTCGTTGCGTTTGTAACTTTACTGGAATCCAGGCTGGCAGTGCTCTTAGAAGCGAAGGTATCTCTTCATGGGATTACTAAAATTGAAACACTGCGCTGAACTTTTTAAATAGGAAAGGAGCACCCTCATCCAATTTTCCCAACGTGCACTCTACTGCATGCTTTTCCATGAGATGAGGTTGATTACGCGCTCGTTGAAACCGTGTGTTGATGTGTCTATACTTCGTGTCCCCCGTCCTAATCTTTCCCTGCAGGAGTCCATGGGTCAGCCGAGTTTTGCAGTGGGTCACACAGTGGCACGAAACACACGAGGGGAGCCTCTCCCCCAAAGAAGAGGTCGAATTGATGGTGTCAAGATTGCTTGCGCTTTACTCCACTGTGGAACTGGGTTCTCAACCGAACACCAAGGTGATGAGGCGTACCTCCCTGTCTCTGCGACGCAAGGTTGATTTGAAGTAGCTCAGGAGCACCATGACCCTGGCCACTTTTTCCATCGTCGAAACACCATCGGCGAACCGCGAACTCTCTACCTTCATGGCTGACAGAAAACAGCTTTTGTCGTTTTCCAGCCGGTTCGAGGCTCTTTCCTATCCGTTGTTGGTTTTGGTTTGTGGTCTCCTGTCCGCAAAGGATTACGTCACACTCTGTCCCTTTCTCTGGTCGGTTTCTTTGGCAGATTCTGAACCTAAGATCCTCGCCCCCGTGGGTAACCGCGCGTCTTGCGTATTCTGATCGCGACTGACCTACCTCCCACCTTTAGACGTGTTTCTTGGCTATGCAGTGTGCTGAGAAGTGTGGTAACGAATTCGTCAAATGCATTACCGATGACATGTCAAGGTACGTCTCCATCGATCTTGTCACGAAATTATGATTAAACTCTACTTCCACTCACAGCGATAGCCCGTTCTTGAGGCATTCAGCGGTCGACAAGGTGGCTAAGCTGATTAGCTGGAGGTTCCAAGTCGGTTCGCAAACCGTGATCCTTGACAGAACCTTTAGGCGCCCCTTTAAATTGGCCCGACCACAGTTATCTTTCGTGCCCATAGATATCGGCTCATCCCAGTACATCAAGGAGGAAGGCGGATATATAAAGGACAACAAGAACGCGCTTCCTCCCGAACTACGCAGGCGGCTGATGGAAATCGGGTGGGACGACGAAGGGCCGCTCGACCAACGACTGGAGTGGGCTACAACCCCGATGTCCCTTATACCTAGCATGGACTTGGCGAAGGTCGACAACGGTGATACTCTTTCCACAGGAGCCCAACGTCTGACCTTCGAGACCACATCAAGGAAGCCGGCTGAACGGGAGGCCTCATCGAAACAGAAACCAATGACCGATATAGGAGTTAAACGGCCCCCGATCCTCGTCACATCCCTCCTTTCCATCTTCCCCCGTGTTTTCTCCCTTGTGCTCGACTCCGACTTCACTGTTGCAAGCGCTGCCCGGAACCTGCTTTTGGAACTGATGCGCGACGATCCCACTTCCCTTTCTCGTCCAGTCCTCTCCGCCATGACAGGCAGAGGGGATGAAATGAGCTCCGCTATCTCCACGCTGCGAGAATTCACCCACATATCACATCGCCTTCCTCCAGCAACAACTCATTACGTATTCACCCACCTCACGGGATATCTCAAATTTGCGGCACGACAAATGGAGACGACTGACGCCTTACATGGGTTTGCTTATACGGTCCCCATCTTATCCAAGTTGATCTCTCAGGTCAACGGTATGGTGATGAAGGAAGTACGGAAAGCCAAACTGGAAGTCTTTCTTGTCCCTAACTTATCCTTGTGGTTTCCTCCGACTGCTCCCATCTCCCCAATGTTTCCTCGATCCCTTAGCGAGACACGTGATCTATGTACTGCGGTCCCCAAACTCCGCTGGGTTACGATGATCCGAACCGCCCAGAACGCTCTATTCCTCTCCGTGTTGAAGAAAAATCCCCAAGATGTCCATGCCATGCGAAAAAACCTCGAAGGGTTCTCGTTGCCCGGGGACGAAAATAGGGGTCCCTTGAGTCTCGTCGATTTTATACCGGACCAAACGGACAGCAAACGCGGAAGGATCAAGGATCCAATCATTTGCGGCCTTTCATTGATGTTGTCTCGTAGTTATCTCCTGCTCGTCGCCCAGGTTTTCCGATCGATGTCGCGACACATGAATGACAGAGAGGAATTCGGACTCCTTGTGGATGGAATTAACAGGATTCTCCTCGCTCACGGGGACGATCTCGGCATAGTAGCTCAAGCGATGATAGGTGAGTAGTGCCAAAGTGGCATGATTTCCATCTAAACCCTGTCTACAGCGTTGATGATGGCCAGTACCCGCTTCCGTCGGCTATTCATGTCTACGGGTGGATACACGTTATTCATGCCTGCCGTGTTCAAGTCCTATTCTCAATCTCACAAGGGGTCCGCGGTTCGGCTGGCAATAGAATATGGGATCAATCGATTCTACGCTCAGCATGAAGAGGCCTTCGTATTCCAAACCCTCGATGTGTTATCTCTTATAATTTTCCGTAAAGAGTGCACAGACCACAAAAAGGTTGCAGAAGATGCCTTCAATCTCCTATCCACACTGCGGAACACTGCGCCACAAAGTGCCCCAGATCCAGCGGGAATTCACGACGCTAACAAGGTACATGAATACGAATCCCTCTTGGTGAGCAAGGCGGAGGTCGAACCGCACAGTTTCCTGGAGAGGGTACGGTCTGCTAAAGGCGAGGCGATCGAAGTCCCTCCAACTGAGGAGCCGATTGGGAAAGGCTTCAGCGACGACGACATGGCACGTTTATTCCTCACAGTCATCGCTCACAATCCGGACATATATCGGGCACAACAATTCCTTACCATGTTCCGATACTTCGCTCCGCATATATCCACTGTAAACAAAGAAGCCAAGATGGTCGCGACTGAAGGGACAGAAGCCCTTGGGTTGATTCTTCTTTCGAAAGTCGGGAGGACGAAACTCCCGGACTCGATGCACTCCCGATCTGAAAAGGAACTGGACTTAGAGAATTTTGATAGGCCTATGGACTCCAGTGTTGCCGACGCGAGCCATCCCAATTCACCCTCTGACCTTCTGGCGATGCGTCTAGAGTACCTTTCCCTGGTCGAAGGTCTCGCTCAGTCAGGAGGTCACCTGGGACCGGCTGGGTTTTATCGAGTTTGGGAATTGGCGAAGGTGATCTTCAGGGAATCCCGCGCAGCATCAATTCGTATCGCCGATTTCTTGGGAAAATGGACAGAAACCTCTCTGCTCCACAATGCGACGACGTCCTCAAGATTCACTGCCACCTTCCTTGAACAACTCCCTCCGGTCCTACGCACCATCTTCCCGACCACAGATCTCTCACAGGTCCTACGTGCGGTCGCCCGACTCGCCCAGGATTCTCTTCATTCGAATGACCTTGCCTTCGTACGCGCTATGACATCTGTTTGTAGTTCCGCCCTTGATGCTTTTGGCACCATGATCGAAGACGCCAGCACAGTTTCACAGCAGGTACAAACGAGCATCGTGGAGTTACTCAAGGCATGCATTGGGGTGGCCGGGGATGAGGTCTTGTCCCAGATTGAAAGGAGGAATCCGTCCTGGGAGTTCCTATCTGGGGTCGTCTTACCATTCGCGTTGACCTTGAAAACCTCCGCCCAGGCAACGGCGGGGAACGATCCTGCCCACTCAAGGAACCGGCACACATATCCTCGTGTCTGGGTTCGGATCCTTGCTTATGCAGTTTCAGCGTGCCAGGGGAATCCCAAAGGACCACCAGTCTCGCAAGGAGAAAAGGGGACTGAGGACAACCGAGAGGAGAGGTTGGCGCTGACAATGGCAGTTGGCCTTCAGATAATCAAGGTAGTGGCTATAAGAGCGGACGATGACGTAATTTCCATTCTCCCAGACGTCTGGTGCAGAACCGGGATGTTCCTCAGAGAGGCTTTGAAAGGAGGCAGCGCGGCCTTTGCCTTCTCTGCCAGCGACTCCTCTCAACCTGGCTCGCCATCACAGTCGCCACCGGTATCCCCACACACCTCGATGGCGGTAGGCCAGATGGGTACCCTCGTCTCCTCACCTTCACGAAAACCAAGTCATATAGGTCGGCCAAGAGTTCTGGACTACATGACGTGGTCGTTGTTCGAGGTCCTTTGTGTTCACCGGACCCAACTTCTACTAGAGATACGACCGATGATGCAAGAGAAGGTCAGGATCCTCGAAGGCCAACTCGGGATAGAGAGGCTAGCCTCCCTCCCCACAACGCCCCAGTCATCTTCCCGTCCCACCTCGGGACTATTCTCGAAACGTGGTCGACTCTCGAGATACCAAACCATGACGACACCAAATCAATCGCCCAGGGCTCGAACAGCAAGCCTGACTTCGCTCGACCCGGATATTTCCAACATGGCCATACGAGGTCGAGATCCTGGGTACCTTTATTCTTCGCCTTCCAGCGCATCTCCGGCGGCTAGACTCCCGCATATAGTCCACCTGGGACCCGTCAGGCACTCGACGATGTTAAGGGCCTTGGAGTCGGAGGGAGGCAGTGCCATCAAACTCTCCCAGTCTGTCGTAATCAAGTCTGGACCTCTTACCCGAGCGATATTCAGGAAGATCAGGCTCGTCCAGACGCATTTAGGATACAGTCGTCTGCTTCCTGACCACGACTCGGTGAGCGTCGACGACGATCCTGTGGATATCTCCGGATGGACGAAATCACGGATCTTGCAGTCGATCATCTATGAGACAAAGATGCTGGTGGACGAGTTCAGTAAGAGGGCAAACCGCGTAGAGGATTTTAGATTTGATGACGTCGGGGACAACACCGTGGTTGTGGACCCGGAAATTTCATTCACGTCAGCGGTATAGATAACACATTTAATAGACCAATCCGGACCAGTATCAGTGTGCACGGGAGGGAGGTCATTTAGAGTGCCAAATGTAGCGTATTCCAAAATGAAGAAGTGGGTATGTTCCGACCAGTTTGTATCTGTCAAACACTGTCCGGGGAGTTTAGAAGAACTGTAACAGGAAGAGGCCGGCGGCGGCGGCTCCGAGCGTGAACAGAAGGTTTGTCGAGTGGCTGCAGGCAGCACCGTTGACGGTGGTCTTGTTTGAGAACGCTATTCCAGGAGTGAAAGTCGTGGTGTTGGGAGTGTAGACATAGGAGGTGGTGTCAGGGGAAGGTTTAACGGGGTCGTTGCAAGTGATGTTGACAGACTTGATGAGAGTATAGAAGTGGCCGGCGGAAACGTAGTCGGGGTCGTTCCAGTTGATCATACCTCCAGCCCAGTTGATGGTACCCTGGGAAGTCCCCTCAATGCCAGCGGGCCACATACTAGCGTGTGGGTATGGATGTTAGGTTCCTTCTAAGCAAGAGAAGGGGAAGGGAGACATACCTGATCTGAATACGAGCGGGAGTAGTTGGATAAAGAGCAACTCCATTTGAGTTGACGGTGTCAGACTTCTTGAGGGTGCGAACTACGCTTCCATCAATCAACCACGTCAAAGTTTCTGGCTGCCAGTCCACCTGAACGAGGACTGTATTTAGGAAGGTCATTCACTAACTGGGATTAGACATGGACTCACGGTGTAATCGTGGTAGTTGCTAAAGGTGTCAGTAAGACCCCCATGGTACCCACCGTTGGTCTGCGCAGCTATAGGAAAAATTGGGTAAACCAAAAGTCTGGACAGCAGTTGGGGGATGCATACGAATAAAACCCTGCCAGAAGTAGTTCGACTGAGCCTGGGTTGTGTTGGCACCAGGCCATTCCCAGTCGATCTCATCTTTTATAGGGGACATGGTGATAAAGGCGGTGACTACGCCACCCCATTTACCGGTCTTCACTGGGAACAGCTATTGAGTGTGGATCTTTGGAGTGCCAGGCATCGGTGCTCACTCCTTGCGGTGACAGTTCCGTAGTGAATGTAGCGAGTGGAGGAGATCCTACTTCCACCGTTCTCCTTGGTCAACAAGAGAGCAAGCTCTCCTCCACTCGTGTTGGTGTTTAGCATGTTACCCTTGTCCAGGGTCCAGTCTAATATAGTTCCGTTAGACAATTTGGGTGTAATGTTCTGGATGTGATCGACCTACCCCATTCAGTAGCGTTTCCATCGAAGTGAGTGGCGTTGGAGAGAATGCGCGAATTGTCGGTGAAGACGTGCTGAGAACTTTCGCAGACCGGATTGGGCAAGCAGGAATCAAGCGAATGGGAGTGAAGTGGGTTGCAGCCACCCAGGCAGAACTTGGCAACCATGAGCTAAGATGAAAAAAATCCAGGGACACGCCTATGTGCGACCGCTCACCTCGCCAGTCCCACAATAACCAAATTCACTACAGCAGGGGGCAGAGGCTGGGCATAAGGAAGTGGCGTTGCCTGTGATTGGGGACTTGTCGTAAGTTTCGGCTCAGGCTGTCGGTGTTGAGAGAGTTGCACGGACAGGTTGTTCCCTGGGCGCTGCTCAGAGTTGCCAGTTGAATTAGTGGTAGTATAAGCAAGAGGGAGAACATCGTAGAACGAAAGACGGGGGAGGGAGTTCGACGGAAAAGAGGGGGATGAAGCGGATGGAAACGAAGAGTTGACGTTGATCGGGTGTCTAAGTTCTTGACTTGGGCCGTTTCCAGGGGTGGCCGGGAGCGCAACAAGCCTCGGGAACGGCCTTACGGTCCACGTGGTCTCTGGACGGAACCGGGGCTGCAAGAGAAAGCATCGCGAAAATTCAAAAAAAAAAA
>QFEV01000324.1:0-16131 GCA_003316405.1 Thelephora aurantiotincta
ATTATCCATTTCCTTGCAGTGTACTTGCAGTGTACCTGGTTGGAAAACTGCATCTTGTCCCCAGTGAAAGTTCACCGTGAGAGACGTGAATAGATTGGACACGAGCAAGGTGTGGTCGCGAGGAGTCATGTTGGACTACGTGCATTTGGGGTGCTCCTTGTTCAGTATAGCACTCGAGGAAAACACCAAGTTTCCCAACGTTTGCCCCGTTGAACTTTTGAAGACGGAAGCGGGAGAAGTATTCGGTGTAAGATATATTCTTAAAGTTGCGCTGGTCGGCCCCATCGAGGAATGATCCATTGGGTCTTGCGAAATAATGTTCGAGTTTCGAAAGAGTCGCGGATGGGTTTGAGCGGCGGTAACGTTGGTGATGAAAAGAACCGGGGAGATGGATTGGTAACGCAGTCACTGAGGGGGATTTCTGTGTAACATTGTACCCAAGGATCCACCAAACTGCCTCAGTTGCAGCCAGATAGCGACCGCTCCAATATTCCTCGATCTCATCAATAGGTTCATTGTCGACGCTGTTATTACCCTCTGCACGAACACGAAATTTTGCTCGATCTGGACCTATATCATGTATTGAATGAGCGTGCCCAGTGATGTGTAGCGAATGCAACTGAACCTTTGTGAATATATTTAAAAAGGTACTGAAATAATTGTCCACATCCTGCGATCTCCATGTTCATGTGACATCTGAACTTTTGAATGAGAGGGAGACAGTAGGGCACAACAAACATGTCTCGCGTTCCCCTCCGATAACGTACTCGATTTGAAGAATCGATTGATGTCTGGATCTCGATGGGCTTTGGGTAGCCAAACCGGCAGACTCTTGAACCATTCTTCCACCTTTCACAATATTTGAGGGGGTTTTCGGGGGAGGGGGGAATATGATTGATGACATTGGAATCGTGGGTAGGGTGAATCATAAACCGACGGACTATCTCAGCGTCGTCCACTCTCTCTGGAAAATGGGCCGAGATGACACGATCAATATCATCTGGTGACACACAATCCTTTGAGTATTTCAAAAGGATGTGCGTGTGTGGGAGACCGCGTTTCTGGAACTCGACACGCTGGATAGTGTAGAGTAGGCGTCCAGCATTCGGAAACATCGTCTGAAAGATAGCCATAAGGCGGGAGAGTTTCTGCTTGAAAACCTGACAGACGACGACTGGGATGTCTGTGTATGTTTGTCCAGGTCGGAGGCATGATTGGATCTCCGGCCACTCACCATTACAGGTGAAGGTAATGAAGAATGTTGGGGGTCCATACTTTGCAGCGATTGTGAGTGAGTCCGCAATCTGATTAGAAGACCAACGCCCAGAGCCAAGGAATGATGCCAGAAGGTAGATGTTCTCCAAGTCTTGAATATCCTCATGGCCCATCAATGCTGCGTCCTGCTCCTGCACACGGAGCTGTTCCTGACACTGGGGGTGAGGGCCTATGGAAACAGGTGGGAACATGCAAGAAACATGCAAGACAGTGGATCAATGTTCTCTCAATGTAATTGTCAATTAAATATTGGGAACATTTGAGATAATACCTGCAGATATTTTCAACTCTTAATCACTGATTACATTTTGGGAACATTTAACATGATATCTGTCCATTTTCTCAACACTTAATCACTCATCACATATTGGGAACATTTCAAATGTTCTTACCCATGTTCCCAAAATGGTTTTTTGTTTGTTCCCACTGGGCTAATTTAGGGAACATAGGCTCGTTTTGGGGTACATTAAAGAAACATGAGTTACGACTGTGTAAAATGTAAGATACATGGAGAAAACATTTTGGAGATTGGGTTAGAACAATTTGAGAAACATTGGTGGGAACATTTGAAATGTTCCCAATATGTGATGAGTGATTAAGTGTTGAGAAAATGGACAGATATCATGTTAAATGTTCCCAAAATGTAATCAGTGATTAAGAGTTGAAAATATCTGCAGGTATTATCTCAAATGTTCCCAATATTTAATTGACAATTACATTGAGAGAACATTGATCCACTGTCTTGCATGTTTCTTGCATGTTCCCACCTGTTTCCATAGGCCCTCGCCCCCAGTGTGATTAGAGCGGATATAGCTCAGGCATGCATCAAGTTCACGGCTGAACATATCAACGGCATATTCATTTGCCAAACGTCCAAAGATTGAGAACCTGGGTTCGCGAAGGAGCCATGCCCGGTAGTGCCAGATCTGTGTTGTAGGCACATCTGAGTCAGCGCCGTCGGCCGTGATCGAGAGTGGATTCTGCATCATGGAGGGTTGTAGGCCCCACCCGAGAGTTCCATGAGGGAAGAAAAGGGGATAGGCCATTGGTTCCCAGAGTCTGCTGACAGTTGAGATTGATTGGGCACCGTTATCATTCGTTGAAATGAGTAGGCTCCGAGGGCTGATGGTTGATCAAAGGGTGTTTTCGTAGCACATCACTGCAGCAATCTCGGCACAGCCAGAGTCCTGTACAATAATGGATGCGGAACCAAACTGAGCCGGTTGTTGTAGAAGGAGAGTCCGTAGGGAGAGGACACGGGATGCAAAGGGATTATATTGTGATAGGGACATCTGCACAGCGTAAATCCATGCCGATGGAATATCCTGGGTGTGTGTGCGGTGGGGAATGGATGAGTCGTCAAATCCGTCGTAAAGCATCCATCGAATTGCTGTATTGTCCTGTGGTCGCTGGCGTTGTCGGGCTAGCAGGTGCCTTGGTGGACTTGCTGGCTATCTGAATTTGCACTGAGTGATTGGCACTGCTGCTCAACAACCAAATGTTGATGTTGTGGTGGGGTTATACTCAGTCCTGAATCAAGCGTACCCTTGGGTGATAAGCTTGACTCAGATACGAGTTCGTTGAAGGTTATCTGAGCTAATCAGACCTTCAAAGGGGTGTTCACTAAGCTAGGAAACTCTGGAAGGAGAGAGATAGGAAGAGTCTGGAGTTGGGAGACCTTCCCTCTCAGAGCTGGAAGCTGGGGTGGGTGAAGGATCCTGGAACCTGAGATCCTGGGTTGACTGGATAGAGACCTTAGATGATGATGCCGTGACGATAGTGACCTTGAGACCTTGAGACAGACAGACTGGACAATGACCAGATGACGATATGACCGTGACAATGATAGAGACCAAGACTGAGCTAACTAATTCCCCTCGTAGGGACTAGAGAGCCCTTACCTAAAAGGCTTCTTAGAGAAGGTACTCTGGCAGAAGGCACAATCCTTCTCCAGAGGTAACACTTCCGATCTAAGAACGAACCTTTTAGGGAAGAAACCTGTAGGAAGAGACTTCTGGGAAGAAACTCCTAGTGGGAAACTTATTTATTAGGTGTGTTTGGTTAGAGTATTTATACTATTCTACTGGTGGCAGTGCTGTAGCTTCTGCCTCTTTCCAAGGGCTTCTTATGATTTCCATGGCCTCCCCAAGGTCACGCTTCTGGAACCTTCTTTTCCCAGAAAAGGGAGGAGAAGTCCCATGTTCAAGCATTTCCCTAGGTCCCATGAGAACCATTTCCCTGCCTTTTCTCCCACACTTTCTGCTTCCTTGTCTTTCTAGGACCTTCCTCAAGGTTCCATAAGTATCTTTCTTCCTGTCCTTTCTTCTCTACCCTTCCACAACCTTCCATAGCCTTCCATGGTGGATTCTTACTCTCCTTCTTTCCTATATCCCCTTCCCATGTGTTCCTGTAATCCGAAATTCTCTCCAGAAGAGTGCTGGCCCATTCCCAGGTGTGACAGCGTACACGATGATACACTCATCCAGCAACAGCGACAAAGCTGGGATTTCCGGGAGAGGGAAACATGTGTGTGGACTCCATTGTGGCAAAGGAGAAGATAAGATTCAACTTTCGAGATAACCTCGAGATGTCGGGGGAATTCAGGAAGATGTCAAAGTTGTCGGGGAGGGGGGGAAGGGGTTGGATGGCCGAGAAACGATTGCCACCTGGGCCACAGCAGAACCCCGCCTTCTCACCAGTGAGAAGTGAAATGCCGCAGGTGTTGCATCGTCTATCCGTGGCACGATTATTTGAAGATGAACCCCATGCTAGCCGGGGCATTGAGATTTGTGTGATTGCCCAAGTATCAGACATGGCGAGGGGTAGTATTGGGGTATGTTATTGCAAGCTAGGTATTAGTCGTGGTGTATATGTCCATAGGGGCTTCAATGTAAGCTCCATGGGGCACCAAGATAGAAACGTTGGTTGTTTGAACGTACACTATCACCCTAACTCTTCAAGGAATCGGCACCAATGTCCTGCCCATGACTATCTGATCCTGTGGAATGTTCCTGCAGACAGGAATCGGCATCCCATACAGACCCAGGCTGGGTTACTTGCGGCTGCTGAAACGCGTTAGCCTTGCTGTAGACAGAGGAGAGGAGATAGGGTTGGACAGACCTGAGCAGTTCCACCGAGTCGGAACACAATAGTGTGAAGATGGGTCATCCCGCGGCCCTGATATTCCATGACGGCCAATTGCGATGGATCTTGATGTGCTGGGGTATGGGAGTTAGGCGATTCAAGCCTAGAGTGGGTTAACTGCAGGACTCACCTTGCATCGTGGTCACCGTTTCAAGAGAGCTCGAGTGTCCGACTATTTGTTTGGGTTTTACTCTCTGACGGACCCTGACTTGCTCGGCTTAGTCGTTGCTTAGCAGGGGTGGTATGATCGTGATACACATGGAAGAAAAAAACTAGATTTAGTTACTCGTTTGTAGCGCAACAGGTGATTCAGATGCTAAGACACAAATATCTGTTTCAGCATGGGAGACGTTTGGTGCGGTCATTGACAAAAAGAGATTGGTTATCACACAACTCCCTGATGCGAGGCGGTGTGAGTAGTTTGAAAATTGGAGGAGACAACAATACGCACCATGCTGCTGCTTCAATCTCGGCAAATACCATCGGTATTCCCGCCTGCTCTACATCCAAGAAATCCCCATTTGCGAAGTATTCGTACCGATAGGTTTGACAAAAGGGTCCACAAATCTTTGATGTTTGGTGGAAGGCCCGATGGATGTTCATCACTGAGACATAGCTAGCACCGAATTGGAGCACACCGTAGACATAGGCTACACCGTCCCAACAATACGCAAGATCCTGGAGCATAGGGTGGGCCGGATCATCAGGACCAAGCCGGTCGGGATTTCCGAGCACAGACCACCTGATCAAGCTCTTCCCGAGAGCTCAGATGAAGAGGGCGAGATCGGTGACAAATGTCTCTGCCCCGAACATTTCCAATGCGAAATAGACACAAAAATCCCCATCTCTGTTTGGATTGAGACGGGGGTTTGTGAAACTGATGGTGTGGAGAGCCGAGAGTTGCTCAGTTTCCAAATCAGTCGCATAGTTCAAGGGAAACTGCTTTGTGTTAGACTATGCAGTCTCGGTGAGAAAATTTGGGCTGTAACAGTATAGGAGTACAATGGACGTACACAAAGAGATTCAGCAAACAGGAGCAGCGAGGATTTGCTCTCATCATGTAGAGCCATGCGAAATGTTGTCAAGATGTCAGAGATCCGTGTTGTTTGGACTTCAACATTGTGGATGTTCAGAAGCTGGTCGTGACCCCGCAATTCTAGAGATACGTGAGATATGAAAATTAGACAAATGAAAAAACAAACTGTCATCAAGGTTTGTGTTCAGTGGTGAGAAAAAGTATGCACGGAGTGGAAGATCCATAGCAGGGAAGATAGAGAGAAGGAGAGTCAACAATCCATTATATCGGGTAAGGAGCAGAGACAATCGCAACAGGTTGGAGTTGAGATGTTTACCCCGTGTTGAGAATGGAGAGACCATCTGAGAGCGTCGCAAGCCCGCCAGCGTGGCAGCTGGTGGTGGTAACAGGTCAGAACTCGTCGGATGCGGCCACTGATTGATCTGGCCAAGATCTCACGATATCGGACACGTCGGTTGGCAATGTACGTCAAAAGATCCACCACTAACCTGACACCGAGTGCTAGAACTCTGTGAAGTGGTAAACTTTGAGTGTCATATGTCCACTGGAACATACTGATAGACGTTGGGTTCCTGAGTCGTCAAACTTAATATTCAAACTGATAGGTGCGGTCAAGCTGGGCAGATTGTTGCTTCGATTTTGGCCCTATTGTAAGATAAAAAATTGTTGTTTTGCTGCATTGCGGAGAAGGTCGTCCAGGATCCAAAAGCGAGTCTCCTGTCACTCTTCCCCCTGGGATATCACAATGAAAATCGGAATAATTGACACGATAATTGATTACAATTGGCTGTACCTAATTGTAGTCTTACCGTGTTACGTAGAAAGGTTGCCCAGGGTCTGAGGACACATCTCCCATCAATTTTCCTGATCACAACAAAAATCAGAATAATCCGCATGATAATCTACCCAGTTTGGTCATGCCTATTGTTCCATCTTAGCTTACTGGAAAACATTTGATTCACATCGAGAAAAGGGTTTACATTGGATGGGGAGTTGAGGGTCTGTAACGACATTGCTACATAGACTTGAGTTTAATCGGAAATTTTACCTTTACTCTTTCGTACTCGCAAACGTTTGGCACCTTGTGCCACATTGCCCTCCATAACCCCTTCCACTCCTTCAATACTTCGCTTTGCAGTGGTCTTGTCAGTGTTATCTGCCACAATGGCATCGCCCCTGCCCTCGGGAATGGGTCGCAAAGGAGAGGGTGATGAAGGTGGTTGGGGTTCAGCAGGAGTCCTATGTATTGACACATTAGTTCTTGATATAGGCCTGATGATCTAGAAACCTACTTTATGACCTTTCGATGACCAATAGTACGGGTTGGTGAAGAGTTCACCGCTTCAGTCGCCCCGTAGTTCATGTTGAGTAAAGTAAGAACAGGCTCGCCGCTGTCCAAGACGTCTTGAAAGGTGCCAACAGCTGCAATTGTCGATCCAATATTCGGGAGTCGGACATTCTTCCAGCGATTTGAGGTTCCGTCAAATTCAAAACTGAAATGTATTGAAGTCGGTGAGTGAGAATGGGGACCAAATATTTGAAGAGAAACAAACCGAATACTGAAAGTGTGTCGCTCATTGTGAACATACTCGGACGTTGCCAGAGTGAAAGACCGGATTGGCCCATCATTGCTAATCTGGCTGACTGACCCAGTAACAAACGCAGTGTGGGTAGGTTCGGGGGGGTAGTATGGATGGAAACCTTCCTGCGGTGATCCAAAGGGAGTCCAGTGAATGGGATCGAGCATCCCATCCTCTCTGGGTGGGAGGGCAGCCTTTGCGACCATGAAAACAAAGGAATCGTCTGGTGTCGTGCAGGAAGGGTGAAAGGGTAAATTATTAGCCAAAGAACAGGCCTCGTAATAAAGGAAGGAGTATACTTGGAAAAGGGAAGGAGGGGAAGAGCAATCCCAATCCCAAAACCCCTTTGACCCCCAAGGGTTAATGACAGGAAGGATGGAAACAGGCATAGCCTCATCAGCATTTGGAATGGAACAGGGAATCTACCAAAGAATGGAAGCCCCTGGGAGACCAAAGGCTGTGCTTCTTCCCAAACAGAACAGCCTCAAAACAAGCTAGAAGGTGCCCCAGAAGAACACCACAGCCACCATTTCAGAAGCGCACAGCCTCCCCATATGAAAGGCTCACTTCCATAGTCCAGAAGCCACAAGTGGAGAGAAAAGAGTGTACTCAGAAGACCAAACAAGGATAGAAACAATGTGGGAAAGAAGGCCAAACAACAGTAGATAGATAGTATATAAAGAACCCATCCACAGGTCTAAGAGGTAACAGAGAACCCACCTTCCTTGACCACCAACCACCACCATCACCTACCAAGCACTAAGCTCAAGCTCTTAATCCAAACTCTACCTCTTAAGCCTGTGTGATCTAGCCACATTTGAGCAATCACATAGACTTTGTCAGTTTATTATTTGAGTGAACAAACTCAAGAATCCACCAGGATCTTGTGACGTTCTAGTACAGTTCCTCCAGAAGGTTCGAATCTCAAAGGAAAGAGATTACTTCTGCCTGGGGAATCCTAGACACAGGATTAGGATCATCTTGAGAGAGACTCTGTCAGTTCTCACGAACACTCATCCTCTGAAGAAGCAGGAATATTAGGTAAAGTCCAAGGAAGGAGGAGAACTAACCAGGTGTGATAGGTTTAGCTGGGCACTAAAAACACTAGAACCCCTCCAAGACACCACTGAGGAGGTGATAAAATCCTCAGTGAACTCAACAGGTAGCAGCTGGAAAGTCCGAAACCCCGCTGAGCCTGTGGAACTGGGATACCCAGTCAGCCTTGCTTGACATACAAGCAAAACCGTGTGAAGAAGTTCCCTTATCTGGAACCCAAGACCCTTCACAACCCGACACCGGGAATAGGACTTCCGTAGGTGCAGTATACTTGCGGATGGAGATGTTAATGTATGTCTTGTCGGTGTCGGTGAACTCGAGAGCAGACAGATACATCGCATAGTAATTTGGATCGGTAGCACGCCGGATACCACCAGAAAGAGGGAAAACACCAGAAATGAGACACGAAGACATTGGCATCGTGTACAGTAGGTGTGGGGGATAACAGCAGGAGGTACAGGGAGAGACGTGGACCATATGAATATTTGAGTCGGAGCGTTTGTTGTGTGACGGTGGTCGTATGTCACAATCTGTCCAACTTGAGCGTACGTATCACCAAGAGAAGTGAGACACGGATCTTACACCGAGCGCTCAACTGGGGACTCAGGCGCTCGGGCTAGCGAAAGTTCATCTGGTGGAAGATCTCGAACAAACAGATACAAAGCTGATGGGGGTATGTGCTTAATAGATGTCTGACGGGAAAAACGTGACCGGCATTGCATTGTCAGCATCCGGTGCGCGCCGACCTTCAGCCAACAGAGTCCGTTCAAAGCTTGATTTTTGAATTGAACCTTGATGACGTTAGGTCCAAACCCTTCGTCTAGGAGGAGTAAAGTGAGGTAGGTGAGGAACCTCTTTTTGGAGGTCAAGTGACTGGAACTCGAATCAATGTCGGACGTGTTTGTCTGGATACCAGGATCGGCACTTCCCGTGACGTACCCCCTGGCAGCCTTGCATTGACGGCACAAGCTCGCTCCTCACTTGCTCTTGACTCTCACCCACTTGTGGATCGGTAGAATCGAAGTGCTAGACCAGTGACGGCAGGGGATTGTGTGACATCATTAACGTAGTAATTAACTCCCCCTGGTGAGCGACAAACACGGGTCGTTGAGGCAGCTCGCGATCGTGTCCAGGATTTAGAAAACGGTCGTGACAGTTGTGGTATCCACCAGTGTACTAGACACAGATCATCGCAGGTAATGTACAAGATGCGCGTATGTATGAGAAAAGTGATGGGGGAGAGACGTGATGTGGGGGTGCAGGTCAAAGATAGCGGTGGGACCGCAATGTGTGTAGAGGGAGGAAGCAGGTGAAGGAATAACTGTTCTCAAAGAAAAAGAAAAAAAAAGACAGCGTGGGATCGGTCGTGGTGTTGAAGGACGTCCACAAGATGTCCAAAAAATCGCGGGTGCAATCCATGATGCTATTGTTTTCACTGAACGTGAGATGGAAAATCAGCACGGAGGAAATAACACCATTACACGGAACTCACTACTGCGTCACCGTTTGCTTCGTGAGACCTCAGGCGAAGGGTGGTCGGGCCAATTGGAGTCTTGCTTATTCTGCCAGCCCCAATGATAGCGATTGAGGTAAGGTCTACGGTGAAAGTGACGGTCTGTCCGACCGACTCGTCACGTCCAAAGACACTCGGTGCCTGATGTGGAGATCCATGAGATGCGACGGGTGCAGAGGTGGTACCTGGTTCACTCGTAGTTGAACACTGCTGACCTGATTGAGATCCGGGTGATCTAAGTGGTTGTTCTGTGGTGGGTGGAGTACAATGACAGCCTTTCCTGGCTGTCTAGGATCTTGCCAACCGTGGCTTCTGTGTCGCAACACCGCACCGGGCCCCGGAGAGAGCGATGTGTGCGCTCACGGAAGTTACATGGCTGTTAAGGCGGGTTCAGTCTGGGGTTGGAAAGTCAGTACTGGCCACATAGAAACGACAGAACAGACATTAAAGATGAGAACAATCCTGTTGAGCTCCTGCTTCCGATCACTTCCTTGTCGTTCCTTGCGTGGAAAAGTCGGGACGCAAGGTTGCGTTTACTCTGCTTGACAATCTTCTGCCAGATCTCCGTGATGGTTCTGCGATTAGGTCAACAGTGTTATCAATAGACCATCCGATTCCCTGGTCCAACTCACGTCAACTGCTTGATCGTCTCGGAGACGGAACCACTCGGTTCGCTCAACTCCTTCCCGTTTAACCCCTGGCTGAAAGTAGTACAGACATCGGTACAGGTGAGTCCAAGACCAACGTAGTGGATCTCCTCGACGACGCTGAAGGCAGCCTTGACTTGCATTATACTTGAGACCTTCTCCGCGATGTCCAAGGCCACGATAGCCATGTTTGGCAAGGACATGACATTGTCTCGATGTTTCTGGTTTGTGGCGTTTGGGTCCATGGATTCAGAGTCGAAGCCACAGAGAAAAACGTCGTATAAGTGAGCGAGCCGCAAGGAAGAATCCGGACCCCTGGATAAAGGCGGGCGGCAATCAGCGCAACACGTCGGATAAACAACCGGGCCATTCGAGGAAAGGGCCGTGAGCAACTTGACGAGCACTTTTGGAGGGATACGGAATGGATATCCCACAATCGGTTGATTTTCCATTAGACCCGTTCTTCGGTTATCGGTGTGGGGACGACCCCGTTGTCGAGATGAGCCATCGGGGGTCGGAGATCCACTGCCCAGACCTTCAATGGATGCTCAATGGCCCGAACCTCATAATGAAAAGCACTTCTCTTTTATCTACCACCACTTCTCGCTTTTGATGCACTTCCTGTGTTGTGTTTGCTTACGGTGCCACTGTATCCTTGCCACGTCGTCCTATGCACCAGCAAGCCATATTTCCCGCTATCGACCCCCTACCAGAAGGTGCGGTTGAGCCTCAAGTCGTGTTTAGAGGACCGTTACCGATTTCGTTTCCGTCAGCCTTATCAACCAATGTACGAGGCGGGGTGGGCGAAATCTCCACAAGTTCACCTGACTTTCATACATTGTGTTATTCAAGAACAGAACGCTACATACCAGTGGCGAACGTTCGAATGTTCGGTACCCTTCAAGAAGAAAAAAACTCCAAACTCTCAGCCCTCTTTCTCTTCACTGTCAGAGGGAGATCCCGTCAGCGCGAAGACCTCAGCGGCAAGGAACCGCGGGATCTCCTCGATCTTCGATTGTTCCCTTTCATTCATTTGGGAATTCTTTTTTGTTAGCGCCATATTCTAGAATGAAAACAAGTTTCAGACACCTCACGCCTCCATTCACTCAGAGGTCAAGTCGAATCTACTCAACCTGTCGGCGCACGCGCTTCAATTCACCGTTCACTTCCTTCAACCTCCTCTCGAGTTGCGCCCACGATAGGTAGGTATGTGGGGATTGAGGGGAAGGATCCCTCGAGGCGAGCTCCAACACGTGTTTAAAGTCGCGAGAGGTGGGAATGTTTGTGCAAGCGACACAGGCCCCCATAGGGGGATCGCGAAAGCCGGCGCACTCGTAAGATTGGGAGTCAATGAAGTCGTTGGAACCAAGGGCGGGGGGCACCGTTCTGGCGAACCAGGTGGGAGACCCCGCGTCGTGATACTGAAAGGGATACGTCTTGCACGGGTTACCGAGCTCCCACTTGTGGCGTATCCCATGACAAAAGAGTCGCGGCGCGGCGGTCGCGGGGTGAAGATGAAGTGAAGGAGATTTGATATGCGCAGGTTCGTGAGGGGGTAGGGGAGGATGCTCCTCGACGATGGCGGAAGCCGAAGTGGCCTGGACGAGAGACGCATGGCTATCGAACGACCGTTCGGGCTCTTCTGCAGTGCTGTCATCCGTCCCATGTCGGAGGTTTTTTTGTTCTGTTTTCCAACATCGTTTGCTTCTCCGGTGCAAGATGAACGAGTATTCGTTCCCTCTCATCCCTAGTCCAATCCATTTATCGCAGTGGGCACAAAGCTTTTCCCATTTTCCAGTTTCAGTCTGGTGGACAGGGGAATCATTCTGGTCCTCCATTCCCTCGTCGTCGGGTGGGTTCCCATCCGGTGAGCGGTTGATGAAAATTGTCGAAGACATGAAGGGTTTTGTGGTAGGGGTGATGGTAGTGAGTGGGAGGAGCGGCTATTTCATACTCCCGCGCGGTCAGTAGGTCATGGTCAATAGACCCTCTGGATAGGAGAATATCTGCCATGATCTGTAACGAGGTGACCACATTGTGGAGTCGTTTCTTTTATTGTTAGAGGAGCTCACAGTAGCCTCGGCCGAGCCGAGAAATCTCCCAGCGCTGGATGTGTGCTAGAGGAATCCAATATCGCAACACTTTACTAAGCTTCAATCCTGAGAACGGGTAGGAAGCAGAAATGAGTGACTGAGGTTTCGGCCCGGTGCGGGCCGATGACGATCCTCAAAATCGAGCAGTGTACCAGTCAAATTACACATGTACGTACATAGCAGTAACCGCCGAACTCTGACCGGGGCTGGAGTTCTTCTCCTCGCTCCCATTATTCCCGCTCTCATTGCCGTTCGAACCCCCCCGTAACGGGACCCGCGCGCCAGGCGTCACTTGGCTGAATCGAGACTGGTCGTGAGCTGTAGGAGGCCCATCCATCATACTTGGATCCGCAGTACTCCCCATCTCCGGGATCAAGGTCATCAATATCGAATCCAGAATGAACACGATCAGGTGGGCATTGCATTCGGCTGAAGACAGAGGGTCCAAGATGTCATATATCGTCTCTTTCTGGGCTGTAGGATGGGCACCTAAAACCAGCGGTGAAATCCACCCTAATAGCTATCCATTAGTAATCTACGATTCTTCCGGGATAGCGAGAGGAGAAGCCGGATATAGGGTGATATAGGCTCGGCTTACCAGGTATAACCTCTTGAATTCTTGCTGCCAGGCGTTCCCGAATAATTACCTGTTCTTCTGGCGTCGGGTCCACTGGTGGGGGGGTCAGATAGCCATTCGGGAAAAGCGTCCTCTTTGTGATTTGAATAATGTCTACCAGGCGGCTCGGGGATAGAATATTCTTGTACAGAAGGTATGGTAAAAACCTATTCGCACCCCAGGTTTGTCAGCACCAGATCATGACGAAGGATTGCGGCACGAAACTTGTCTAGGAATGGCATGAATATTGAAGTGAGTATATCCAGTGTGTTGGCGATTACCGAAGCTGCGTAGCGTTTGTCAAGACTGAAAACGGTCGTGATCATCGTCAGAGGCGGTTCGGCATAGCGTGAGAACTCTGGTATCTGGGTATGCGCTGACGAATCTCGCTCCGGCGACCCTTGTCTTTGTGAAGACACAGAGAATAGGGATGACGCGTCGGATGGCCGCTTGGAAACTACGGTAGGGGTAGGAGGGGTCATTGGCGCAGCGGGAGGGGTGGGCCGACGGACCGTTTCATCTGGCGCGTGGTTGGATGTTTCATTGACGTGCTTGATCGTCTGGACTGCTGACTTATACCCGTGAATTACCATCAGACCAAAACCAGAGATAGCCTGTATTGCAGAAAGGATAAAAATCACAATCGCGTGGAACGAGATATACTGCTTGGATGGATCAAGCTTCATGCGGACAGCGTTAGGATCGAGATTTACTGTCATAAGAAAAAACCCCACCTTTTCTGCGAGTACTGTCACTTCAGAGGGTCCGAGGAGGTCCAAGGCAAGTTTCTGGATGAACCAGGGTTGTGATATTCGAGGAATTGCGTCGATCAACACCTTGAGGATGACCTCCCGGATAATGTACCGCTCGGCATCAGGATCATAATCCTCTGGTGGCAGGCAAGCCTTCAGAATAAAGTCGACCAATTGCCGTAAGTAATCCTCATTGATTGATCCGTAGGCGGACGTGGCCATGTGTGGTTGGAACTGGTGGAAGAGTCGTGGCAGGGACGCTGCCCCTCCGATTGAATACGAGGTGTTCAACTTGTAGCTCGCTAGCCGGTAGTCTTCATAATGTCGAGTGATTAGAGTGGGCAGGTCTCGGAAGACGAGGGGGCTCAAGTTGGTATTTGAAAGCCGGGTCTCGAGTGATCGGACCACCTGGGTAACCACCTGGTTGATCTGGACGAGGAACTCCTTGTCGTAGCGCGAGATCTTGGTCCACCATGGGTTAACGAAAGCCCTCAGTGAGAGAGCGATAAAGTCGTAGATCTCGGCATTTAGTTCTGGAGGTAGGTCGGGCGAGCGAAGCAAGGGCGGGACCTCTGCGTCGGGACCAAGGTTTGGGAAGAGAAGTCGTTTGGCGAGGGTCGTCCCCGGTGTGATTTGGGACCGGATGCTCGAGACTCCTTTGTCTTTAGAGGCGACGGACGACGGGAGAGAGCGGACGGAATGAGCAGCTGGTGGCAGTTTGGAGACCGCCATCTCGGAGAACAACGAGCGCGCGTGACGTGACCCGGCGAGGCTACCTTGGTGACAAGAATGCTGATCCTCCATTTCTCTCCAGACCACCTCACAGAGAGCATTGCTCACAGCGTTGGCTTTCTCCCAGCTCCTTCCTCTGCGGTCTGCACCTCAGTCGCGCCCACACGATTTTGTCTCATGCTTTGAGCAGGTTTCGCTGCTTTGTCATTCATTTACATAACCCCACGTCAAGCGGCGACTCGTCGGTCGCACTCCCCCCGAACCACCAGATTCACACAACCCGCCCCTTTTGGATATTGGATGGGTACTATCAAGCTCAGTGAGACACTCATCATTATCATCGCTGTGTCAGGTTCCGTTGGTTGCGTTGTCATTCTTTTCCTGGTCGTCAAGTGTTTCCCCCGCTCCAAATCCGTTCCTTTACCTCCCATCCAGCCGCTTGCACACCACAGGGAAAAGGAGTCTATCCATCTTCCCCACCCTTATATCCCACACAATAGCGTGGGACCTGACCAACTCAACTATGGGAGCTCCGCATCTCTGTTGAGGCCGCCCCGTAGGCCAAGCTTTCAGACGGACGAGTCGCACGGTTCCCCATCCTCCAGTCCTCACTCGTCTTTGGTTCTTTCATCCTCCCCAACTCATGTCGCTTACCAGTCCAGTCCATTGTCCCTCGAATCTTGCTCCGATGAACAGGCCTTCGTCGACCAGCAATATGTACCCACGACTCGCCAGGCGCGTTCCAGATCGAGGCAACCACGGTCACGCGTGATCTCAAATGCCTCGGAATACACCACCCCCACTCATGTATTAACGCGATCCGGGAACATCGTGCATGGAGCACCGCATTCTGTCCACAGCACCGTCCAGATCATATTGCCCACCCCGCTTGCCCCCCAGCTACAGAACTACATAGGGGCAAACTCTTCGGCGGCCGAAAGCCCTGAGGAGTTGGTACAGCGAAGGAGCATCGCTGACGGGTGGACCGCATTGCCCAGTAGGACAACCTCCCGACATTCACACTCCGATCAGGAGCTTTCAACACGAGACGCCTCGCGCGGGCGGAAGACTAACTCAACCTCTGGGCATAGAGATCACCGTTCCTTGGACGCCGTAGATGGACCAAGGGGATTGGAACCTCAGACCAAATCCAGGGGACGAACTTCCTTCCGACGCTCCGTCCAATCCCAACCTCTCATTCTGAGAGACAATACGCCTTCCCTACAATCCTCTGGTAACCAAGCTCAACCTCGCATCGACACCTCTGAAAACATTCGTGATGGTCAAGGTACTTTCGCGACTATACAATCACGGTTGGTTTCCACTCATTTGCGAATTCATAGCTGCGCAGTCTCCTCCCGAGGAGAGGAGGCGGTCTTCCAGCCGTGCAAGGGCTAATTCCCGCCACCTATCTTGGTCGACACATGCCCGCCAATCACCAAGTGATACCCCAAACCCCTCATCCCCTCAATCCGCATCACACTCATTGTCTCGTTATACTCACTTGTCGAGTGCAGACACCCTCAACCACCATTCTGCTCCGAATGAGTTATTGCCTCCCCCTGTACCGCCGTTACCGCGATTTCTTCATGAATCTCTCCCACAAGTCGAACATACGTCGGCTCACCGATAGAGTTCTCTTACTGAACTCGAGGCCAAGAATCTCCCTCGAGCCACAACACGAACA
>QFEV01000324.1:18000-31275 GCA_003316405.1 Thelephora aurantiotincta
CACGCAACAAATGACTCACGACAAACAATTTCTGTATAATCGAGGAGTCCGTGTTGTGCTGTTGGCGCCATGGGACCTCGGCGTTTGCGATTGAACAAAGGAGTAAAGGGCCTTCAAGAACGTCATCACCTCATGCCGGGGGGCTCGGTCGATCGCACGGCATCGCATAGGCCATGGATGAGTCCACATCAGCTGAAGACCGCGCAAACATTCTGCTTCTTTAATTTGCCGGGAGGGTGTACGGTAGCGGCCAGAGGTTTGGACTTTTGAGGATGCAAGACTCAGGTGCCCAAGCCGTGGATGGAGCGTGTGAACATTTTCCATGGCTCACGTGACGCGGAAAGCCAATCGCGGCGGCATGCCAAATGATCGACTCGGTTCAAACCTCTCCTCTTGATCTGAACGCGTGTGCAGCCACTGGCCCTCTAACTGCACCAAATACAACCACCACCGCGTGTCGTTTCATCTGCTTTGAATTAGAGACACGGTCAATCGTCCACGGTCCCATTCATCCCTTTGGCCACCGGGTTGTCCACCCGATACCTTGAAAAGGCGTAACTCTAGAAGGTATGTGGTGTCCGCCTCCCCTCCTCCCCTCTGAGCTTAGTCTCAATCATGGAGAATTCATTCCTCAGCACTCCCGTGAAGAATACCCGCAACAGCGCCACGAAGTTCGCTGCGACCATTCAGCCTTTGAACGAACTGCGCGACCAGATGGATTCCGAGATGAGAAAGTACTTCGTTGGGCCAATGCCCGTCAAAACGTTCTTTGATAAATTTCTCCCCGTTCCACCTCCCCCGGGAACACGGGGTAAGTTACCAGGGTTTGGAGCGATGGCGAAGTCAAGGCTTGAGCGCAAGATGTACGACAAATTCGTAAGTCTCTCGAGCCTCTTCACCGTCCTACCAATTACACACCGCTAATTGTTCTGTGCATAGGTCAACATTGCGAACTCAATCTGCCATGAGATCAAGGCATTCAACACATCCAAGAATCCGTCCTCCGAAGAAGATGCGAAATACAAACCAGACATCACTTTCCATGACACAAACAGCCCCAATTTCGAAAACCATCTCGCCTCCTTCCAGAGGATGGAAATGTTCGTCGAGTTCAAACGCGGGAACTCTTCCGATCCATTTCACAGCGACAACCAGCTACCGTTCGAGAAACTCTTCGAGGCGACTTGTAACACGCGCGGACAGATCGTCCTATACTCCACCCGTATGCAGACGTATCAATTCCGTACCTGGGCGTTTTCCGTTGGGATCTTCGGGAACGTTGCCCGCCTCTTTCGCTGGGACCGCGCCGGTGCAATAGTTTCAGAGCCTATCCGTTACTGCGAGAAGGGGAACCGTGACCTGGCCGAGTTTCTTTGTCGTTTCGACGGGATGAATCGTGTTCAGCGGGGATGGGACCCTACAGTCTTCAATGCGACTCAGAAAGAGGCTGCGGACTTCGATAGGGCTATCAGAGCCGTCGTGGGGGAAGGGCAAAACGTGTTGCTCAAGGAGCTATTCGACTCTGTTGGAAACAAAGATAACTACCCGAGGAGAAGGATCGATGTTCCCACCTCTGACGACGAGGGCGCACGGGTGGTATCGTACATTGTGGGCCGTTCAATAGCGAACGCAAGGTCTCCGACGGGACGTGCGACGCGGGGTTTCGTGGCGATGTCGAAGGACACCAAGAAGTTGGTTTTTCTGAAGGACAGCTGGCGTCCCGACATCCAGGGGATGACGGGCGAAGCGTACTGGTTTGGAAAGGTGAAGGGGGCCAGGAACGTCGCCGCGTTCTTATATGGGTCCGACGTCAGATGTGTGAGGATGAGAAGACGCCACAAAGCGAGGAGATTGGGCCCTCCCACAAATCCTAGCCAAAAAACCCTCACCGACCTGTACTCGGAGGACTACGGTGGGATCCGGAGGATGGTGGGGTACATCCACTATCGGACGGTTCAGTCGGAGTTCTATGTTCCGCTGAAGATGTTCCGGGACTCGAAGCACCTCACACAGATCATCCTGGACATCATCAGAGGTACGAGACTCCTTTAGTTCGCGCAACTGCCCGACACTTAAGCTCGCTCAGGGATAAAGGATCTATATGATCGGGGGGTCCTCCATCGAGACATCAGCACTGCGAATATCATGATCACTCTGGACGGCAGCGGTCGTCTGATCGACCTCGACTTGGCCCGTGACCTAGGGGATGTTGGTGCGCGTCATTCTGTCCGCACGGTGAGTCGCCTCGATTGGTCTTCAGATTTCGGGTGAACTGATCTCTTGGTATGAAAGGGCACATGGCAATTCATGTCTACACGATTGCTCTCCAAACCCGGAAAGGTCCACGAACTGTGCGACGATCTGGAATCACTCTGGTTCGTCGTCCTCTTCGAGGGCCTCCACTTCGTCGAGCACAACAAACCCAGGGGAATCAATATGGCCGAGATCTTCGACCACATGGCTGTGTCTCTGACAACTGGTACTCATATCGGTGGATTGGGGAAAAGGGATCTCTACTTCAGCAAGGGCCCTGTGGTGGACGACGAACTCACGTTCAAGAGCAAGCCGTTCTCTACCCTCGTCAGGGAGATCTATGGACTATTCAAGGCCCTCAACAAGTACTATGTGGCACAGGATGACAAGGAAACTCCTAGTGATTCTGTTAAGGAGAAGGTGAAGAAACTGGAGAGCTGTGGGGGGATCGAGGGGTTGCTCGAGGACGCTCTCAAGAGTAATGAGTGGCCAGAAGAGTGCGACAAGGTGGAGGACCAATATCCCCCCCTCGGACGTTCGACGCCCCAACAAAAGGAAACCGTTGGGTTGTCATACGCCAACTGTTGCCTTGGGCCCTCCGCTGGACCTTCCGGAGTGAAGCGGAGGAGGGAAGAAACGGGGGAGGAAGAGAACAAACCTCAGGTTCAAGGGAACAAACGGTCCAAGACTCGTCTCTCTAAGAAGACCAAGTCATCCCCCTGACGATATTCACTCGTCTGTATACCCGGCTCGCCTTTAGGACGCTGCTATATGATATGTATTAAACCCCGTACTTGTCTTTTCCCACTTTCGTGTACTTGTACCTACATCTAATTGGATTTGGGCAACGCGATCGGTCGCTGAGCGGGTTCGCGTCTCTATTTTCGTGATACGCGTTCAACGCCTCACAAGAGCTTCCTCCCTTTCGACGAATTCCAAACGGACTACCCTGCATCGACGCTTCGCGACATGCAACATCACACTATAATGTTGTCACCTCCGTAGGTCCACAGGCTGGTGGGTGACCGGTTTGTCGAGAAACACCCTCGTCAGACTATTTTAAGCTCGAGGACATTGGACTCTCGAAGCAGTCAAGTCCATGATCTTCGAAGGCACGGACACCAGGTTACTCATGGGCACCACGGGAGCGGTCGGCGTAATCGAAGGTGCCAGTATCTCGAAGGTGTGTGGGGATGTGTATATTTCGTCGGTTGTTTATTGACTGAGGAATTCTACTTCAACAACGCTCATCTTGAGAGAGCTTTGGCGGCGATCAACCACCAAATCGCCACGGACGAGTGAGGTCTCTTAAGTACCATCGACCCTACTCCGTCCAGATGCCAGCGTTTCTCGCTTAGTTCCGTCTCGCAAACAATCAGATTCGCTTCCGGCCTACTCAAGCTTCAAGCTTCATATTTACTTTGGAAGATCGGTATGGAATTTGGTTGCTATCCTCCCACCGGGATGACGTGTTCGCTTGGCTTCCGATGCGCACACTCTATGCTACTAGGGATTATCGGAGAACATACACCGATACAAAGAACCGATTTCTGTGAGAGGGATGGACTTTATGGGATCCACGCCGTCACTTGCTTGCGTTGGGGGATCAGTCCGCGATGGAGCCCCTCTGTGCCATCGTTCACTTGACCGTTCACGGCACTACATGGTCGCACACAGCCTATTTGTCACGATGGTGAGGCTGGGAGCGAAACTCCCGGTCAGATACGGACTGGATAGAGTTCAGTGGATTTCCAGGCTAGTATTTAGAGCCATCCATGTGCGTCCCCTTCAGTTCCCCTTTCATTCCATTGCACTCCATTGATCCTCACTCATTCTTTGGGTTGCGGACAATCTTTTGTTCCCTGTTCGGCGCGTCTGGATCGGCACCATAGGCGAGGACCGCGTCCGACATTTGCAGCACGAGTCTCGATCGTGGAGGTTCTTGGCTCGTCCTGGATCAGGTTCGAGGGGGAATGGGGTCTTCTCTGGGTCCGCTCACTCTTACGGGACGTTTGCGAAGCAACCGAGCGGGGAAGACCATGCGGAAAGTGTACCGACAAGAGGGTCGTTATTGGGTGGAGACCGAACGAGATGTCTTGGTTGTACGCCGTGGATCTATCATCTTGCATGCAACGATGCTAACTCCGATGCTGACGAACAGCCATAATATTTGGTTAGGAGACCATTGGAAGCTTTCGGAATGTTATCACCCCATCATGAGACAAAGACTGTGGGACACTTTCGACGTGAGCGGCCCTCCCATCTCATCTACATCTTTTGTCTCGGTCATATTGATCGTGAATTTGGTTTCAGATCCCGGCTGACGTCGCCCCCTTGAGTGTGGAATCCAGGTCTCACGGGTTGGAAATGATGTGTAAATTTCGAGGCGTGACTCTGACCCGGGGTCGATTCGTTTCTGATGCCTATTTTTGGGGGACTAGGGCCAGCTGCGACGCCGCATTCACCGGTTTACACTTGGTCGTGGGTGCGAGAACGCTCGTATGATCCTCCCACGGGACCTAAGTTGAATACAAACCTCCTCGGCAAAGCAGGAAAAGTATTCGACACAGAATTCTGACCCACATGCTTTTCAAAAATAGAGTCTGCTTTACGATCGGTACTTACGGTTCCTTTTCCCGCTAATTCCCGCCTTTCTTGCTTTTCCAAGCAGAAAAAGCAAAAGCGCGGTTTTCCCGATGGCCCACCCAACCTTGGATTCGATTTTACGCAACATCCCCAGTGGACCCATCTCCATCCTTCAATTTTGCTCCCAAATAACCCTTTTCAAACGGTCAACTCGACCTTCACCCCACCTTCAATCCCGTTCCGGCTCTCATCATTATCCAAAGCCGGCTTCACCCACTCCTCAATAAACTTCTCCACCTGCTCCGGTGCCCTCCCCACAAAGCTCCTCGGGTCAAGGAGCGCATCGAGGTCTCGCTTAATCGGGTCGAAGTACGGATCGGCCCTGACCCGCTCGATAAGATCGTTCTCGAGTCCGAGTTGCTTGACTTGGTGCGCGGCTTCATGAGACAGAACCTATCCACAATTGGCCATTCAAACCGTTAGTCAGCCAGTGTCCGAAACGAACAGAAACGAGTCGTTGCCACACCCTGATCTTCTCGTGAGCCACCTGTCGATCCCCGCCCTTCTTCACAATCGCCATGATAATGTTCTCGGTCGCCATGAACGGCAGCTCTTGGAGGATATGTCTCTCAATCACTTTCGGATACACCACCAACCCCTCCGACACGTTCTGTAACGTCTTCAGCACGACATCAGCCGTTAAGAAGGCTTCAGGCAACGTGATCCGTCGATTTGCCCTGCGGTTCACAATCAGGACCCACAACGATGGAACCAAGAGGTTCTGTATCAACTGACGAATCGTCTAGCGTCCTCTCGAACCACTGCACGCTCGAGGTCATAAGGGCGTTTTGGTGAAGCGTCATGAGGTGTCGAGATAAACTGCATATCCTCTCTGAGCGCATCGGGTTACGTTTATATGCCATCGCGGAAGACCCTATTTGTGTAGATTCGAAAGGCTCCTCAAGTTCCTATATGCATATTGAGCACCAACCTGGAACACCATCGAACGAGCGCAACGCGAGGGGCAATACAAACCTTGAGATTCGCCAACAATCGAACATCAGTCGCGATCTTGTGCGCCGTCGCACCGAAACTGGCCAACGGTGCCAAAACATCAACGTCGATCTTACGAGAGTACGTTTGGGACGTGACGGGGTAGGCGTATTCGAACCCACACAGTTCAGTGACGCGCTTATCCAACGCCTCTACCTTTACGTGGTCGCCATCAAACAAGGTCAGGAAGCTGGCTTGGGTGCCCGTTGTTCCCTTTGCGCCGCGAAAGCCGATGTCGTCTCGTGCGCGTTTAAGGTTCCGGAGGTCCCAGAGGAGTTCCTATCATCGCACGCATGTGAATACATCGATCATCTGGTTGTGTTGTGGAAGGGGAAACAAACCTGGATCCAGAGCGTAGCTCGCTTTCCGACGGTAGTGAGCTGGGCAGGCTGGTAGTGCGTGAAGCCTAATGTCGGCATGTCTTTGTATTGACGTGCGAAATCGGTGAATCTCGAGATCACGACGGAGATTTTAGATATGAGGAAGGTAAGAGCTTGGCGAATAAAGATCAGATCCGCGTTGCTGCATTAACGGATGGTGAACGGCGTTATAGCATGGGGTCGCAGATAGGGGAGGATGGTGGAAACTGACTCGGTGACGTAGCACGATGTTGCCCCCAGGCTAGCACAACGAAAAGTAGGTTAGTTATGGTAGCACCGAGCGGGTGGGGGTATATACGCACTGGATGATCCCTGCTGCCGCGGGAGCGACGACACCGAATGTATGCACGTGCGCCATTACATCGTGTCTCCTCTTCTTTTCTTCCTCAGCAGCGATCTCGAACTGTTTCTGGTTCAAATACTACACACGCCGGACGCGAACAATGTCAGAAATCCAGTACGCATGACGAGGTGGAGAAGAGGGAGGGGGGATGGTACGAACTAGATTGTTTCTCATCTGTTCGATGGCTTCATCCGCGATCGGCAACCCGAGCTCCTTCTCCGCAATGGCGAGATTAAGCCACAATTTTCTCCAAGTGTGATGTCGGTTCTGTGATATCGTCAGCCCCCCAGCTCCTCGTCGTTGAAGAGACGGCTGACGGCCGCAGAAAAGAGATACGCCATCTCCTTGCTTGCATATCGGCTGTAATTTCTGGTATGAGTGATCCGATCCCGCGTGGAACTATCTTTTCGAGGACGTACCTGGCGAGAGGGGTTTGGTAGGTCTCAAGGTCCTCCATCTCGACTGTAGAATGGTGGAGATAGATAGAGATATGGAAATATAAGAAAGAGCGAGGGTGAATCAAGACTCTCCGAATTTTGTTCCCACGATTGCAACACGGCCAGACGGAACTTGGCCGCTCTCGGTCCGCCGGGGATCCGCGCCAGTCCGGGTAATTCCTCGTCATTCGGGGTCCCCGTTTTCGCTATCAAAATCTCAATTCCGAATGCCAAAACATTGAAGTGCAATAACTCTTTTTCCTCCAGCTTCACGGCAAGCGCGAGGCTCACTCAAAAAACACATTCGTACAATTACGTTTCCCACTCTACACTCACACACCGCTTCGTTCCTCAATCTCCAATCCACGATTCACCCTCCACAAAACATCTTGCACATACCAACTAAATGTGCTATGCGGCGTCCCAACCACCCTCGCCGCCCTCGCAACCACCATCGCATCCAAAAACGGCACCAAAGCACTCCCAATCTCCGCCCCAGTAACCGGATCGCGAACGCCAGAGATCCACTCCACCTCCGAAGGGAAATCTCCAAGGAAGAACAGACAGGGAAACGTTTGGCGAAACAAACTAAGGTGCCCATCAGCGTGAGGATCGTTCGAATCCGTCGCGATGAAAAGTGGAACGTTTAGACGTCTCAAGGTAGGGTCCGTGTGTAGCTTTCCCTTACATTCCTTCGTTGAGTGAGCGTCGGCGGTGTCGGTACCGTGGTCGAATGGGAGGTGAACGGGGGAGTTAGACCGTGAGATATACCGCTCCCCTGGAAGAGACCAGGAGCTGTTGGCCATGACAGAATGGTCGAGTTCCAGCTGCCGCGTGCGTTCGATTGATAGTCCCAGAATCCCATAAACCAGCTTCCACCAGAGCATCCTAGAATGATCCACGGCTGTTTCCAGAAAGTACCCGTCGTTGCACCTCAAATGAGCCCCGAGGAAACTGGATTCAGGTCCAGAGCCAGAGATCTTCGTGGTGATGTTAGCGGATGCTTGCTCGAGGAAAGGATGCTTCAGGCTCATGTATCGCCGAATCTCCTTCCGTATCGCTTTGTGAGTTGGGTCTGACAGTTTCAAACGACGCGAACCGAACAGAGATCCGAGCTGGATGAGCCTTGCCGGATGCTTGATGAGGGAATTCAGAGCGATGTCCTCCGGATACGTAACGTTGGCAAAAATTCCAAAATCCGCGGAGGGGTCTAGTATTATTTCATCAACAAAGCGATACTGGTACTTCAACGTATCCTGGATGACCAACACATCGCTCATATGGGGGTCGAACCGAGAGGAGAGCCAGGGATGAGCACTGCCGAGAGTTTGGACCGTGGGCTGTAACCGCCTGATAGAGTCAAATTCAGTAAGCCAGCCCCAGGGAAGGTACGTGTACGCGGCGGGTTTCCGCTTCTTCCCGATCGCGCAGCGTTCAGGAATGTCCGGGAAATCCACCAAGGCTCTTTGCAACCCAACCGCAGCGTCTCTGCTGGCAGCGAGTTCTGAGAGGTGGCACAGGTAAGCTGTGTAGTCCGCGTCCAACACGCGCTGGAGAATCGTGAAATTGCGATATGGAATCGCTTTGCGCCCAAACCGAATAGGCGGGACGAGTAACGTTCGATTGAGGAGTCGAGCGAGTACGAGCGCGTTTTCAAGGGCGATACGTTGATTGTGGAATCCGCTGTGAGGAAGGTAGCTCAAAAACTTTTCGTCGGGTCGAACTTGAGGATTTGGTTGGTAAATTTGAGCGAGGCCGGATTGAGAAGAGGGTGACGATGAAGTCTGGATCGAAGGGCTGAAGAAACGTGTATTGGACGTGGGTACGCTATTGACTCGTATATCGCCTTGATTACGGGTTGGGATCCGAGGTTTATCAGCGACGAGGTCGTGCGCGATACCCATTCCAGAGGAAACTGAAGCCCACCTCGACGCGGTGAAGAGATAATAGGCGGTCCCGAAAGAACAGAAAGTCGCGAACAACAAAAACATGACGAGGAGAACGAGGCGCTTCTCTCGCGAGATCAAACTCGCTGATATGGCTTGCGATTCTGCCCGTGCAGCTGGCCCGGGGGCGCTGACGTCTTCGGGACGCGGGTCGCGTTTGTTGAAATGAAAGGTGATGTTTTCTGGATTCCGCAAGAGAGGACCTCTCCGGATCCGATACGTGCCCTTCTCGATGGCGACTGAAGGAGAGTTTTGGGCGGGGCGATGGTTGAGAAAGCTGGACATGTGTGGGATGTGGAAGAGGTCGCGACTGTAGGGTAAGTGGTGGGAGTCGAACCCTTCGCCAACGTGATCGCCGAGCCTGAGCCTTGTGCCCAACGCACAGGTCAAGTGTACGATGTTGTCTCGAATAACTACTGTGTATCGTCGCGGGAAATCTTTCGGACTAAAGAAATGCCGACTTCACGTCGGCAGAAACCTTGCTTGTTATAATTCTTGGAGCCGTCATAGTCAGACGATACGCATTTTGATTATTTTAGAGAAAGAACTGGAGGTTTATGTGGCACAATCTCCTTTAATCCGCGGTTGACAAGAGACTCGGAACATCCAACGTGGTCCTCCCTGGGAGCGAAAACATCGATACCACAACGGTTGACGTTGACGTTGAATATTCATCGACATCACCAGCATCATCCTCCATCCTGATGAACCTCCCCTGGGCCAAGGTTCTGCGGTCACGTTGAAGTACCTACCAGAATGCATCCTCGTGAGGTTGTCACGCGCCCGTGCAGCTGCCCTTCCAGACCTGGAAGAGAGGTAATCCCAATCCAGTGAATTTCTACGAAAACGCAGATCCGCGTGCGCGGGAAGTCATGGACAGTGAGTGACCCGTACTCAATTTCCAATCACCGTGCGGCATAAGTATACCTCCACGGATTACTGCGCGCAGGGACAAACCGTTCCTCACGACAGCTGTGATGGAACCGAATGGTTGTGGTCGGGCCCGCCAGTGTTGGCGCCGGCGCCTGTATCGAAGCAACATTTGTACCGTCAAATGTGGAAAGGAGCCTGCTTCAGTACTTGTGCCAGCCTGTGCCAGCCCGAACTATGGAAGTCAAGGTTATGTCATTTGACCCAGGTTATCGCGACATGACTGGGTCATTGGCCCTGACTCGCACAACCCAACCCCCACCTCTGACACCCCCCGACAGTCTCAACGATCCCGGACCAACAGAGACAGCGGTTAGGAAATGTCTTGCACGCCCAACAACAGAACTAACAGACCGACCTCCACCCATTCCTCCGTGAGGCGCAGTCGTTCCAATTCGCACCAGGTTCCCGAGAATCTGTTCGAGGCAGAAGTGGAACCGGACGAGACTGATGACCATACGTCCGTCGTTGCGAAAGAGCTCGAGGAAATGCAAAACCGTGTCTGGTGGAGACGGCCCTCGGCCCTCTGGTGCGTCTTCTATCCGCTCGTCTCCCCACGAACGCACGCGACATTTTCCAATTCACGGTTCCCGTGGTGCACCAAGTTTACGATCCTGAACGACCTATTTTACGTAGGTTTTTCGTCATGGAGCCCTTCGTATCTGCGGCTTTAGCCTCGAAAACCGCTCCCGAGATCCAAGTGATCACCCACCTCGTGTGCAAGACACTCCGACCAGAGTATTCCAACGAAAAACCCCAGATTACCTTCTTTTCTGCGTCCGACGATGAAGAGACCAAATTCTGTCGTGCTGACCCAGCCGTTCAGGCAGCCTCTGCAGGGTTCATCGCACGTAAGTGTCCCCCAAGCTATCTCCCCATAGCTTGTGCTCAGCCCTCTCGATCTCAAAAGTAGTCGCCACGACAGCTGGTATTTTGAGCTGCTTAACCACCGCGTACTGGGCATCAGTAAGCTCAGCCACCACCATAGCGTCTGACGTGGATACTGACTATGCTCGCTTCCAGCGCTCGGATCGCGAAGGCCGCGTCAACACAATGAGAATCTACGTCTTCGGTGGTCTCGTTGCAGACTTCACTTATCTCCTGGTGTACTCCCTCTTGAGAGACCACAGTGGTGCATACTGGTTTCTCCTGATTTCCCCCTTCTTCAATGGGTTACTGGGAGGTACGATAAAGGCTTTCGTATAGTTCGTGTGCTTTATACCAACGCCCACCACAGACTTGAGTACCGCAACGGTAAATATTAACGCCTACGTCGCGGATTGTACCGATCCTGGCCATCGGTCAAGAATTTTCTCCATTTATCTGGGGCTGATGCGCATCGGTATGGCCATAGGACCTGCCTTGGGTGGTTTCTTGATCCGTCAGTCGGGCGACATCATGGCACCCTTCTATTATGCCTTTGCAAGTCACACATGTTACGCGTGCATGATCTGGTTTGCCGTCCCGGAATCCCTTGCCCCGACTCAGCTTTCTAGGGCTAAAGCCACGTACAAGGAGGGCAAAGCCCAAGCAAGGGGAGGGCTTGGTGGTCTGTTGACAACCCTCATGTCTTTGTTCGCCCCCCTCAAGCTGTTCTTTCCCGTCACGGTTTTGACGAGCGATAGCCCATCAAAGAGGAGGAAGGATTGGAGTCTAACGCTTCTGGCGATAGCCTGTGGATTTAAGGTCATGTCGGTGGTAAGCGAATCCACAAGAGCCTCTACGGCGAGCCAAGAACGTTGATTCCATCTGATGGCAGGGAGCATACCCGTTTACACTTCAATATGGTGACCGCCGTCTCAGCGTTGGGTTTTACGTTCTATTGATGTGCCTGTTCAAGCTGTATCGATGTTTGGTTGGAGTGTCGAGATTGTAAGCGTTGAAAATCATCACCCCATAAATTTCTCCTCATTACTCCTGCAGCTTGGGTATTGGATAAGTATCGGTAATCTCACTCGTGCGGTCTGTCTTACTCTCATCATCCCAGGTCATCCGATCTTCTGACCCTCAATGATTGACACTGACACGAGTTGCCAGTTGTCATCTCATTGTTCAAGGAACCACCTCAACCCATCCAACTCTCCGGCTCATCGGAGATTACCGCATCGTCAATTCCTCCCGTGGTAATTGATGAAAATCCAGAGGCTTCGGATAACGATTCGGTTCAGCCCGTTCCATCGACCCTGGATCCACGGGGGCCCATCATCTCGACACCAAGCATCAGGGTCCCACGAAGTACTGAAACCACTCAGACGAACCGCACCGACAATACACACCCCTCAGGGCGACCCATCACCTCCGACACCGCCGGAAGGGTGGCAATGGACAAGAGTAAGGGCTCCCCTCCAGCGCGCCTCGACCTCAATATTGTTCGGGTATCCTTACTCATGGAGTTGACCTCGTATACGATGATGGCGACCGCGAAGGCCGGGAGCACGTTCACGATTTATAATGTTCTTGGCAATCTCGCATTTGGTTCTATCCCTGGATTCCGGAGCCTGGCATTGTGGTTTTATACCAGGAGGGGAGGGAAAGAGACTGGAAAGTTGTTTGGGGCTTTGGGTATCATACGGGCTTTATGGTATGGTATACTTGTCGTTTGACGCAGATTCGTTCGTTGACTTGCGTTGCAGCGGTTCCGTCCTCTCTCCGACGCTTTTTGGTTTCGTATACTCCAGTACGCTTGCGACCTTCCCTCAAGCAATGTTTGTCGTCTGGTCTTTGGCCATCGGACTCGCTCTCTTGTCCACTCTCTTTATCAGGATTCCCAAGGCTGGGGTGGGCCAGCTGATCGTCGTGACAGAAGACGAAGCGCTTGATGACGAAGAGAGGGAGAGATTGGTTCCTGGCAACAGAGAAAGCTGAAAGCGCATCTCTTTGGGGCCAAACGTGCCGGATGCCATTGACTCCGCTCTTAGTTTCAATCCTGCCTGCATCACCGACGACGCCGGTGCCCATGTACTCAGTTATGATACTTTTGTTTCAAGTCATTTCGCCTCTGGTCTTCTCACGTTCACTTCGCGGCATTCCTGTCTTGCATTTCTTTCCTTTTTCTGTCTGTCTCCGAACATCAAACATACACATCCTATTTGATACGAGGTGTAGCTAGATCTTTTCGAACGACCCTCAGTGCTCGTTTTTTTCGTGTGCTGAGGATGGTATCTCATATCTTCCCTTTTCGCCATACATATAGTTACCCTCAGATCGCCCCGACATTGGATACGGTGATGGTACCGCCCCGCTTCGACATCCCGGCAGGGGTAAAACCAGACGGCACCTATCGACCGAGACGAGAGACGCGTTTGAGCGTCGACGCCAGTGAGTAAACCGAGTGGGCAGAAAATTTC
>QFEV01000328.1:3274-14098 GCA_003316405.1 Thelephora aurantiotincta
AGAGTCGGACAGGATACCCGCTCACGTTTTGAACGATCGCGTCCGAGGTGATCGGAGAGGACCACGTCCCGTACGGCGCAGCTTTTGGACTCATCGTGGATGAGATTGAAGAACGAGCAACTCGGCGTCTGGCACAACCACACAGTCTCGCAACGAGCGATATCATCCGGCTGGATCAACCCGAGCCGGTGCCCGTGATCTACGGCATCTCGAAACCAAGAATGGAGAGTACCCCGACATACAAAAAATTCACAAAGTCTACTGTCCCTCCATCTTGACATCCACGCCCCCCTTGACTGGCGGAATAGATGTAGTCGGTTCGCCCTTCACCTCCGATTCGTTCCCATTCTGCGCAGTCGAGTCTACCTTCATGGCTGCTGTAGCTTCAGCCTCCGCTTCTTTCTCCTTCTTCTCTTTCTCGATCTCCGCCTCCAACTGCACGATATCCCCCGGCCCAATCTTACCGAAATGTTGCAAATACCTGTCCCGAGCGGTGCGCAGAGCGATCCAACTCCACCGGTGTTTGGTCTCTTCGTGTTTTGCTATTATCGAGTCCGGAGGGAGGGTAGGCGATTGAGCTGCGAGGGGAGGAGGGGGCGTTGATCGAACAGGTGCTTGGGTCTGTGTCTGGGTGACTGCAGCTGGACCTGGTGCGGGGGAGGATGAAGGAGCCTGAACAGGTGCAGGCGAAGAAATCGGTTTCAGCGGTAACGAAGGGTGTGCTGGCGTGGTAGGTACCGGCTGCATAATGACCGGTGGAGTCACCGTCGAACCAGTCGTAGTCGTCGCCGGCTGCGTTGCTGTGGACTCAGATGTTGCGTCCAACATATTCACATCCTTCAGCTCGGCCTCCGTCTTCTGCTGAGGTTGAGCTTGCGCCAGGGCTTGAGCCTGGGCACGAGCTTTCTGTTGCAGATTCTTCTCCAACTGTTGCTTCCGCAGATTTATCCTCGCGTCTTCCATCTTGATCTTTTTCGCGAAATCTTTCACTTCACCAGGCCTACCACCCACCTATCAGCGTCCGGGAGAACATGAATGAAGTGAAACGGAGAGGGTACGCACTGGAAAGGTCGTTGCAAGTCCGTTAAGTCCCGATACCCCATCTCCCAAATCTCGGTCAGAGGAGCAGTCCCAAACTTATGTTCCCACTCATCCGGGTCAGCCATCATCTCCGTCCTCTTCTTTCTCGTTGCCTCCTCAAACCCAACTTTCCTCGTAACTTTACCCTCACCACCGCCACCTCCAGCCTCGCCCCCGCCGATGTCGACGACAATCTCCGCACTCCACGGCTCCTTATCGAACGGCATACATTGTTCATTCTTCCACCTGACCCAGCTCTTCTCCCTTTCCAACACTGCGCTCACAGAATCAGCGAACAAGCGACCATTAGGTGCGGTCTGCTTCAGCTCTTCGATGCACTTGAGTTGAGTTTCTTGAACCCACTGCGCATCCGTGGCTTCGAGGGTAAATTCGGCAATGTGAAGAGGCTTGTTCCCGGTTTTCGAAGATGCTTGTTTTGCGGCTTTCGTATGAGTGAGGAGGTGTTGGAGGATTGTCAGAAGTTGAAAGAGGAACTGTCTTCGGAAATGTGTGTCTGCGATCTGCAACGATTTCGACAATAAGGAAACGGTCGTGATGGGCAATACTCGCATACCTCGAGGTCCAGGAGGTCAGGACTAGTCAAAAACTTGGCAAAGAAATAACTTTTCAAGGAGGAAGATTCGTCAACCGCTTCAGCAGCGTCACGTTTCCGTTTTGATCCAGCCGCAACCGAGGTTTGGGAGGTCAGCGGTGTAAGGTTGTTGGTATTTACTGAAGTAGATTTGTTGCCCATCATAGCGCGCTCCTTTGCAGTAGCCTCCTTGATAAATGGTAGGACCTTGTTCACCGACTCCTTGAAGACGGGAAATACTGTTGGGTCCGCAAACACAGGAGGTCGAGCGAACGGTTGCTGGAGTGACCAGAAGGTGTAATAGAAGTCTGTAAAATACCAATAAATGACAAACGGAAGGAAAGGTCTAAACAAAAGAGGCATACCTTCTTTCTTTACTTCTTCGAGCACTTCCGAACTCTCATCAACGGCCATTTGATCCTCCTTTCCCTTCTCCTTCGGCTTCGCAGGGTTGACGACAGGTCCATCCCACGGGGGTCCATACTCACCCCTCAAATTCACTCCACTCCTCTCTCCCAGCGGGAACACCTGACTCAAAAAAATCAAAATCCTCCCACAGAACTCCGTATTCCTCTCTCCCATCTTCGATAGCCTCCTCAACAGCTCGTTTAACGTTCGCAGGAGAATCAAGGCTTTGCCCTTTTGTGGGACCATGTCTTTGGTCAGGCGAGTGACACGGGATTGGATCCAGGAGAAAATGTGGGAACAGGAGGAGATCGTCTGGGTTTCTAAAAGGTCTTGACAGGTCGTGAGAGGCGTCGAAACTTCGCATGCTCCGTATTCCGTAAGTGTGAGGGTAAGGTCGAGGATGAGAGAGAGGGAGGCGTAGTATGCAGACAAGGAAGACGGGTCTTGGAGGGCTCGACCCTCAGTGGCCTGTTTTCACAACGACACGATCGTGGAACACAGGGAAACCGAGAACGACAGGTTGAGCCTTGATAACCGAGCGAGAAGACAGAAGTTCAACGAAAGACGCACTGGAAGAGACAAGATCTCACTCCTCAACAAGTACTCCCAAGTGGTGTTCGGAACGGATGCTCCATCCGCCTTGGCTTTCGACTCGTCGAGAGTCTTCTGCACCAGCGCATCGAGTTCAGCTTTCTCGACGCGTCTGCCACGTATTGACTTTAAGGTGTTTTGGAGTTCCTTCTTCGCAACCTCCATCTCCTTATCACTGGTGGGCTAAGTTAGGGCCCTGAAGAGATGGGTGGGGAGAGGTGATGGACGTGACACACGTTAATGAACAAAACGAGAGTATGGGCGCCTCTCCACGGGGACATCCGAACGTCCACTCGGAATCATCATGAAAACGGATGAAGTCAGAACCGTGCCCATACCCGCCCAGGCAAATATTCGAGGACTCTCAAGGAGGGTGCAGAGATCCCGCACGAATAGCGCGAAACTCGGCAATCTGCACCCTTCCACGATGCTTAGTCTTGCTCACGAGCATCCAGTATCCAGGGGAATTGTGGGAGAACATCGGGGCCCCGCACATTGCGTAACTATCTTCTCCATCGGTTAATAATGGAACAGTCGATATATTGACGAAGGAACTGGGCGTAGGCGTAAGATTTGACTGACGGTCAAGAAGAATAACCACCGCAACAGCCTTGGAACGGAAGTCAACACCCAATGGATACCGGCACCTCGTATGTATGGAGGTGCGGTCGGATACGAATGACTTAAGTGGTCATGCACCATCCTGGGATCTGGAGCCACACTGTACACCTTATCGGAAGGCGAGAAAGGAGGTCCGTCCGCGTTCTTCGTCCCACACTTGATGCTGCAACGAGCATTCGATTGAGATGCAACTGAAACAAAGCTGCTCCACCATATACAGTTAGAAAGTTACGTTTATCCGTCCTGCATTCACGTCCAATCCCTACTCTCAATTGCCATGCAGATGCCCAGTCCGAAGATCTCACGGCACGTGCGGGATCGCTTGCATCAGGCTCTGCCTCTCCACCATCCCAAACTCACTGGACCCCCACAATATTATTCCTGTGTGGGTACCGGGTGATCTGTGCTGCCTACGAATTACCCGAAAAAGTCTCTATATGACGTTCCGACGGTCCCTTGCCCCGGCCTGCCGACATTCTACATTTGAACGGCTTTCGATTGTGCCTTAAAATGACGTTTCAACTCACCCGTATCCCCTTCGCTCCCACTTCCACCTCCAGTCATGTACGAAGAGAAAGAAAGGCCAAAAACCGAGGAGGTCAACTGTGACCATGCGACAGAAGAGAGCGGGAACCCAATCGATGAGAAGAAACTCCTGAGGAAAATCGATTGGCATCTCGTTCCTGGCTTGACTCTCCTCTTCCTTCTATCCTTCATGGATCGAAGTAATGGTAACCGTTCTCTGTCCTTTTTCCTTCCTGCCTCCCTCTCATCTTCTGGCAGTTGGGAATGCCCGCATCGAGGGTCTAACCACAGATCTACACATGAGTACGCCTATCCTTCATGTCCGCAGTTAGCACGACCCTCACGACAGTTCTAAACAAGCTGGAAACCAATACCTCACCACGTTGACAACCTACTTCATCGGTTACGTCTTATTCGAGGTCCCGTCTAACATTGTCCTCAAACTCACGACTCCACGACTCTGGCTTCCGACCCTCACCCTCGTATGGGGTATCGTCTGCACCCTCATGGGCCTCACCCACGACTTCCCCGGATTCCTCGTTGTCCGCTTCTTCCTGGGTGTCGCGGAGAGTGGGCTCTTCCCAGGAGTCGTGTTTTACATGAGCATGTGGTACAAACGGAACGAGCAACATTACCGCATCTCTCTCTTTTACTCCGCTGCAACCCTTGCCGGCGCATTTGGCGGGTTCTTCGTGAGTCACCTTCATTCTTCGTCTCCCATATTATACCCAGAAGACGCTAGGCGTTTGCTCTTGCAAAAATGAGAGGGGTCGCAGGTTTGGGTGGTTGGAGATGGATCTTCATAATGGTGAGTCTCTCCCCTTGGCTTTTGATATGACAGCTAACGCGTTGCCTAAGGAGGGGCTTTTGACCGTCCTCACCTCTGTCGCCGCATACTCCTTCGTTTATGATTACCCTGCGACGGCCAAATTTCTCACTCCCAAGGAGAGGGAATACGTTATCGCACGGCTCAAGCACGACAATGATGCCACTCGGGACGAAAGATTCACCTGGGCTGGTGTCATTCAAGCGTTCAAAGACCCAAAGGTCTGGCTTTATTGTCTCTGTTTCCATACAATGAGCTTGCCGGGCTACACATTCAGTCTCTTCCTCCCCACGATAATCAATGACCTGGGTTACACCGCGAATCAAGCACAGCTGCTCTCAATCCCACCCTACGTCCTCGCCTTCATTACGACAATGACTGTCTGCGTGTTCTCGGAGAGGACGAGACGAAGGGCGCCATTCATCATTGGCGGTTCCTCTGTGGCCGTTGTCGGATACATCGTCCTGATCACCAGTCACCACCCAGGCGTATCGTACACGGCGACAACCCTGATCGCTGGAGGCATGTTTCCCGCTACTGCGATCATCGTGTGCTGGCCTGCAAACAATGTTTCGGGTCAGACCAAAAGAGCAACTGCGAACGCGTTGCAAATCTCCGTTGGAAATCTTGGAGCAATTATGGGCACACAATTGTTCCGGCCCAAATGGAGCCCGAAGTACCACATTGGGCTCTGCACGGTACGGGGTTCCGTGATCCCTTCTTTTCGTCCGAGGGTGCGCTCGACTCAACTCTCGTTCTAGGCTATGGGATACCTCGGTGGAAACATCATCGTCGTGAGTGTATTGTGGTACATATTGTATGGGGAGAATGCGCGTAGGGACAGGGGAGAACAAGATGGTGGATTAAAGGATGTGGGTGAGGATGTGTTTTTAGGTGATGATGACCCACATTGGAGGTTCCAGACATAGTCCAAAAAATGATCCCCACCCCTTGAGTTGACTCAAACAGCCCAGATCACCTCCCCCACTTATATGTGTAAACCTTTCATGCATCAGATATTGGATTTGACACTCATTCTGAACCCACTCTTGGGGGTTCTATATTACAATACATGTAGACTGAATGTATACCTCACATTTCCTTACTTGGACACAATTTCATCCCAAGTTGTTGCAGGACTGCTATACTCATCACACAATCCCTCCTGTGCCAGGAGAGATAATGTTGAATTTATGCACATTAAAGTTGTGACATTGTGCCTTCTGAGTGGTGATCAAAAACTGCTTCTGGTCCAGGTATTGTAGTATGTTAGAACATCATGCACTAAATGCAAACATGAATCCTTCTTATGCCCCTTCTATACATTTTGGATCAAGGTTTCCTGTGGTGAATTGACAATCCCCCTATTACATTGCACAGTGCAATCAATGTAACTTAAACTCCAGGGAAGGTATCAAGTCAATCCATTAGCCAAGTTGTATATACAGAATGCCTAATGAGGGATTGTATGAGCGAAATCCAGCATCAAAACCTCTCCAGACTTATAGCCAGCAACTAGATAGTGGCTATCCCACTGTAATCTGGCTGGCTTTGTGTACCTCCTACTAAGTTGGAGAACCTCTTTTCCAGTAACCATATCCTTAATCCTTTCTGAACTACCATCCCAGTTCATACCTTCACCCATAAAATCCACATGAGGTCTATCTGACAAGATGTCAGATAATGCAGCAGGAGATAGACTTGGACTCCCAAAGTCCCATCCCTGGACTAGTGAACCTTTGCAATAAACCCAAACTCTTGAGCCATCTACAGTGAGGAACCTAAGCTGCTTCCCATTCTCCAATTCCACCTTGCCCACAGCCTCTCCTGTCCACATAGACCAGGCCTGAATAGAGACCTCATCCAGAAGAAAGACTTTGGATTTATCCCCTGATACCCTGAGGTCTTCAATGGAGTGACTGGTGAACACACTTATCTTCCTAAGGAGTTGATTGTTGGTAGCATCCCAGATATGAATTTCTCCCTTCTTCCACCAAACAAAAACCACCCTACCATCCACCAACTGAGTGTCCCTCTCTCTCCAGGTTTTAGCTCCATTACATGGGGTCTGGAATGATGCATTGCAGACACCAGTAGAGAGGTCCCACATCCTCACCACTCCAGCTGAGTCACTTGAGATGGCAACCCTGTCCTCTGAGTGTAGACTGATGGAGATGATTGGAGCTAAGCCAAGTGTTGTGGGGTCTGGGTTGGTTGAAGCTGAGTTTGTAGATGGGGTGCTGATCTGCCAGAACTTGGCTGATCTATCCCTAGATACTGAGATGAGGGAGGAGGGAGAGGAAAATGAGAGGGATGTGATGGAATCTGTGTGGCCAATAAGGGTCTTGACTAGGTGAGGGGTAGATCTGGTGATATCCCAAAGGTAGACAGTAGAAAGAATAGCACCAACTACAAGTTTTCCATCAGGGGAGAAGGAGCAGTGTTGAACACCACTGTTTGGTAGGGGAATCTCAGCAACAACCATTCCAGAATCAGAGTTTTTGACTGTGCCAACCCTTCCTTTAAATGAAACAAAGTGGGTTCCATCTGGGGAGAGAGCAACCACAGAACCACCCTCTGCTTGCTGGATTTGGTGCCCATCAATATCCCACCACCTCACAGTACTGTCACGAGATGCAGAGATGAGGATTTTGGGATTTGTGGGAGAGAATCTGACATATGTGATGCTCTGAGAATGCCCCTTGATGACATGAAGGCACTCTCCTGTCCCAACATCCCACAAATGAATTCTCCCATCCCTAGATCCTGAGGCAATTGTGGTTCTCTCCTTGGAAATGGAAACAGAGAGGACATAACTTCTGTGGCCAGAGAAGGTCCTAATAACCCCCCCAGTCTGGATGTCCCAGAGTTTGACAGTTCTATCATCACTTCCAGATACAAGCAGGGTCCCATCTGCTGAGAGGGCAAGTGATCTCACCCAACCAGTGTGTCCAGAAAGGATAGACACCTGGGTTCCTGTGATTGCATCTAGGATGACAATGCTGCCAGAATCCAAACTAACTGGGATGATATTCCCCCAGCATACCAGGGCCATTGCTCCATATCCAAGTGAAGTTGTGTGGGAACAGGTTCCCCATTCTGGGTAACCTCTAACCAGCTTGGACACTTGCAGAACCTCTGGAGGATAGTACTCATGGAACCAGGATGAGGAGGGGGAGAGTGGGAGAGCAGAGTGGTAGACCTCAGAAGGACAGTGGGAGATTGTGTCAATGTGTTCCAGGATGAGGTGCTGGCTGTCATCTGCCCACTTGCACACAAGGCCTGCCTGAACAGGAGATCAGTATAGGTTCTAGCAAACAATGTGTCCACAACCCACTGAGGTATACCACTGCTGGATGTCATTGATGGAATGGACACCAGTGTCAAGTTTCTCCATCAGGGCAAGGACCTCAATCCAAGCAAGGAGGTGTGTGGTGAAAAACTTCTCAATTGCCCTTTGCACCTTCTCAGCATTGCTGCTCTTGCTGGGGCTCTTTGTAAGATGCTTGGTCCAGAAGCAACAGGCATATCCCAACGCATTCCCGATGTGCTCCTTCCGACAACCAGGAAGATCATCAACTTCACTGAGAACAGCATGGTGGTCCAGGTTGCAGATGTTCCTCTTCAACCTCTTCTCCATCAGATCAAGGCATGAGAACAGAATTTTGGTGTGATGAACCGGAGGGTCCACAAAGAATCGAGTATCTTGGCATCGCTTTGGATCTGTGAGGAAGTCGGGGAAGGATTTGTGGAAGACACGGATTGGATCCTGTGTGTCCTCCGGGACAAGAAGAAGGGAATGGAAGGAGGCGAGGGCGGTGGAGATATTGGATGGCGTTTTGAAACCATGGAGGTCTGAAAGGCCCTTCACCGAAAGCGGGTTGAAGACCAACAGGACCGTCCCAACCACGGATCTGAAGCGGTCATACACTTCCAGGTTGTCTGATTCCTGGTCGTCTGAGTCCAGATCACGGAATGCCTGCTTCAGGATGGCGGTGTAGAGAGGGTCAATACCGGATTTCCCTTCGTGAGTGGTGTTTTGTGGGAGCGAGACGAGGAGTGCAAGCCTCTCTGGGGGCTCGCGATGCTGCGATGCCACGAATTTGACGATCGTTGATGCGTAGATGAATAGGCCGGCTGCCTTCTCGCAGAGGATGTTGATGTCGGAAGGGAGTGGCCAATCTTCCGTGACGTCGAGGTGGCTTCGCTCTTTCACAATGTCGTCTAAGCGTGTTCTAAGGAAAAGCTTGATGTCGACATCAACCAACGGGCGCTCAATTCCGTGGAGCTTGAGTATTTCTGTGATAGGTCGCAAGGCCGGCAAACGAAATCCAGACCGGATTCGTGATTCGGGTCGACCGGTGATGAAGAATTTGACGGACGGTATCCGGTCGACATAACGGGAGAGGATTGAGAGAATCGCGGAGGCAGGCTCTTCGTCCTTGCACTCGTCGAGGGCATCGATGATGATCAGGGTCGGGATCCGGGTAGCCCTCAGCGGGCCAACGATGAGGTTCTCCATCTGCCAACACAGGGACTCGTGTTGAACGTCAGGATTGCCCCTCAAGATCCGAAGCAAGCCCTTTCGGAAAGTCAAATATCGATAGGCGAGCTGAAAGGCGAGGGTCGGGAAGATCACTTGAAGGTTGCTCCTGTTCTCGAAGTCCCGCGAACAGAAGAAGCTGGCGCCAAGTCTACCGTCTGCGAAGCTCATCTCGGCAAACGTCTGGGCGATGGTGGATTTCCCTGTCCCTGCGAGGCCATTCAGCCAGAACACGTGGTGGTCTTCCTCGTCCGTCAACCAGCTCTCAAGCTGGAGGAGAACGTCCTTCCGCGTTCCCTTTAGACACCCTTGCCTATTCCCAGAACGGTGGCCAGCACCCGCGGTGTGGTGCATGGTGTTGAGGAGGATGAGGTCCGCTCTCTCCTGTTTGTCGGTTATAACATGTTGGCGGGCGGTCAGAGGATAAAACTTACGATCCATTGACAACTTCTGTCATAGGCATCTTGTCGAAACGCCGTCTGATACGGGGGTCAGCCAAGGTGGGAGTAAACACTTTGAAGACGAACCTGATACTCCATCATTGCATCGCGAATGTCTTCGACCAGACCTCCGAGCTTATCCGCGTTCTTGATGTCGTTGAAAAATCCCTCGGCTGTTCCTTTGTTTGCCAACGGCTTGAGTTCTTCGTGAATGCTTTCCAGTTTCCTGGGCATCCAAATCCGTCAGACACGATTCTCGATCTTGGAAATCGGGAGCTTACTGTCCTAGTTTCCTCCTCCTCGTTTTCTCCTCGGTGTCGTTAGGAAGGGGGGTACGGAGTAAGGTGTAAAGAGCTTCGATTCTTGGTACCAAAGATTCAATTGTTTCTTTGTTTGCCTTTGTTCGCTGGGGCACCGATAAGCGTTGTGGATAGCATGGGGGATAAATCCCGCACCTCGCAATTCTCCAGGATAAAGTAGAGGCCTCCCGCGACAGATTTGAGGGGGGGAAAGGCGTCTGCGGATTTCTTCACTTTGCGCAATAATTTGGCCGCAGCGGGTGCAGCCGACTTCCGATTCGATCCTTCCTCATCTGCCCCACTTCGCTGGGCGGTGTGCTTCGAGGACCTGGAGTGTTTACTTTGTCCTATTCTGAAGACATCTCGAATTCGGCCGGAAAAGGAGGGGAGTTCTGTGTTACACGAATGAGCGCGGTTAGAATAGCTGTTGAAAATCGAGCAATCTGCGTAGTACCCTTCGATTCCGTGGGACGTGGCGCTACTGGATTGGCTTCGCCTGGGTCTTCAGGGGATCCAACCTCGCTCCTAGTTTCGCTCCGCGCTTGACGGTGTGTCCTTTGCACAGAGAGGAGATTTTGCAAGCTCATGTTCTCCTTGAATCAGCGTAGATGATGGTACGATAGCGGTTAGTTGGCCTCGTGGCTTCCATCCAATGACCAGCCGGCACGAAGCGCCGGGCGCAGTAATCTCAGGGTAAAAGCAGCCAGTGAGTCAAACAAGAGGTGTATCTAAGATTTCTCGCGATTGCTACCCTTTCGGTCACCCCCATCATCAATCATCCCAAACACCCAATGTCCTCAGACAAACAGACCCCACACCAACCAAACCAACTCGAAACCAACATCTCTACGCTCGCATCCCTGATCGCCGCGACAACGACGGACGGCGACGGAACAGGC
>QFEV01000329.1:7882-26702 GCA_003316405.1 Thelephora aurantiotincta
TCCTTATTTCCTCGGTCGTAGCAGTCCTAGAAACACCAAGGATCGCATAGTAATCGGGAAAATTGGCCATGGCTTTCACAGCTGGATGAGAGAGGGTGGCAGAGAGCTGCGCCGATGACGTCGTCACATAACTTTCCACCTCCTTTCCATTTATGGAAAACCACCCACGCGGGCAAAAGATCGATTTGCTGGGAGGGAGGAGAGAAAAGTACAAGACATGTCACGTTTACAGCGGTATGTGAGATGAAAACGCCAGCCATAAAGGAAAATCGGGGGGAGATGCAGAGCCTGTAAGCAGAATCCTGCTGAATTAAACTGTTTACATACGGACCCGGTGGCGCGCGTCCACTACATCCGAATCACAAGCAGAAAAAGAGGAAGAGAACAGACAGTTCTGTGGGTACAACTCAACGTGGCTGCTGGTGTACAAAAGGCACAGCTCGTGGTCTTTCGTACGTATCCGAGCTCACGTCATGTCGTAACCGCGGGAACGCCGGTCGCAGTTGACTTATGCCCACCCCCGGTTTCGACGGTGACATAACCCTTGTTGGCGACACAATCCCAGCACTTGTAAGCCCGGCTACAGGTGTTCTCGCAAGCGGGGATCCGACGTAAACCTGCTTCAGCTGTTGCGGGGTTACAATGGTGGTACCTATCTCGGTGTCATCAGACCCTGAACTTGTGGTCGTCGAGCCGTCCGTGACAGTTGATGACCCGGAAAGATCTTTCTTGTGTCTATTCAGCGGTGCGCCAGTCAAATCTGCAAAAGCGTAAGAAATGGGGAAAACCGACGAGCCTCAGGGACATACTGCCGATGAAAGAAGTGACATCGTATTGTGTTCCTTGAGAATCAAGGCGTGGTGTACGAGCGGGCGCGAGCGATTCAGATCCCGGGGTCTCTGATACTGGAAGCGAAACCGTCCTGCTGTGCTCTGTCACAGACGCAGGCATCCGAGGGGGGGTCAAGTCGAAGGGAAAATTGTCAACGTCAATGCTCTGTGGGTCAGAACGTTGACGTTGCGAGATGGGAATGAAAGTTGGGCTTTGCAGTGATTCACTAAAGGTACTCGAACTTGGACTGTTCACCCACGGCGGGCTAGGGAAGTTGCTAAGAGAAAAATCGCTCCGAGCAGTCGACGGTTCGTCAGATTGTTTGGAAGAGGATGGCGAGCTTGGTAGACCTGCGGAATCCAGTAGCTTCAAGGCGGCGATGCTGTTGTCCAGTTCTTCTTGTCTACGGTAGAAGTTGGAGATATTCGACCTTCCATCGGAGTCCGCAACGATCACAGAACCCCGAGAATGCACCTTCGACTCGCCGGTGGAGGGCCGGACGATACCGTTCAGGCCAAACACCGGAGAACCTGCCTGCAACGGTCTTCGATCCGCGGCTCCGGGTGGTGAAAAGTCAAAATCCGAGTGAGGAGATATGGGGGACCTGGCGGCCCCCCTTCCAAGCCGGGGTATCTCCAGTTTGAGTTTCTCGATGTGCGGAGGTTGGACTGTGTGAGTGCCCGGATGCAAATCGGGGTATCGATCGGCCTTCTCAAATACGACGGAATCCTTGGAAGCGTTTTCCCAGAATGACACCCCGCGTTCGACCCAGCTTTGATTCCACAGCTGGACGTTCATATCGTCCTGGTCGTCCCCTCGATTGCTGAACTTCGGTAGTCCCTTTTTCTGGGTGGCTAACCATCCAGATATTCTGACCGCAGATGAGGACCGTCTCACCTGCGGTTGTTGGGTTGTGGGTGGGCCGAGTTGAGTAACAGAGAAACCCGGGGTGGAAACTTCAGGCGGGGTAACATAGAACGATGAAACTGGTCGTTTAGGCGAAAGCGGGTGGAAGGGCGGCACGCGACTAGATCGGGGCTTCCATGAGGGCATGAACTCCGTCAAGAGCAAAAATAGTATGAGTATATAAAAATTTATCCCTTGCAGAAGGCGTCCTAGGATGCTTTCTGTAAACTTGACTGACGGAGGACGTTACCATGAATGGCGAAAACAAATCCATAGAAAAGGTGCTTACCGTCTGCGAGGCTTGCGGCTCCAAATACGACACCAAAGACCAACGATACGATGAAACCCAGATAATCGAGTAAGCAGGTCCATTTGGAGGCGATCGTGCAGCTGACACTGTTGAGGACGAGTTTGAAGAGAAACACGGCAGAAAGAAGAATTTCGGCGGTCGATTCAACGACGTGGACGGGGGTGAATTCCTCGGATGTCTTATCGACCCGCCAGACCACTTGCAGAATGAAAACCCCGACAGTAAGACTGAGAGTTAGACACTGCATAAACATGCCGACAAGTCCCCAAGCACCCCAATTCCCGCTATGAGTGCCCGCACGAGCGTTTGGGGTGCCGCTTTCGGCTTTAGGTGGCTCCTGGACAAATATCCAAAAAAAGAGAAATCGGAGCGAGTTGGAAAAGGCATATCCAATCTCTCGCGCCTTGATAAGCGACTGAACAGAGTCCAGCTGAAGCCCGAGCTCCATATTGAGGGGTTCCCGCTGCAGCACTTGGGAGAGGTCGAGGATAGAAGCGAGGAAGGCCGCGATAATAGAGAGGTGTAAGATTGTGAACATGCTACACGTTCGGTCAGCACTGGGTACTGGGTACTGATCCAGTAGCGATCGACGATACGCACGTTCCAAGGCGCCCCATGAGCGCCAGAAAAGTGAAAGTACAGAATGCCAAGATTCCGACGGCGAGGAAGGGGATATCGGCCAGGATACAGTCAAGCTTGAATGGAAGTAAAGGTCAGTAATGTAAAGTTCTCAGGAGGGAGATCTGACGAGAATCACGCACAGCTTCATCACCAGTGAGAGTACGCTTTGACAGAACGAAACAAAGGTCTTCCATGGGAAGGTAGGCTATACAAAATTCAAGGAGCGAAAGTTATCGAAAGAAGGGGATCCGCGGCGACAATATCCGGGGGGTTGTTTGTTTTTAACGACCCTAAAGAGCTCCTCGAAGGGAGATCTTAGATGACCAAAAGCAGTGGGGGTCGCCGAGAGCTGGAAAATGAAAAGGTTGGGGTAATCCCACCAGGAAAGGTGGAAGGACAAGGGAATGAAAGCGGTGGCTGGCTTGGACGGAAATGAAGGCGGTTTGTGACCCGTCGCTGCGGGTCGATTTCAACGTCTGTAGATTCCACCGGTATGTTCGCGAGGCCAGGGTGAAAGATGGTGGTAGATGAAGACTGAAGACGAGGGTAGGGCGGGGGCGGGGTTTCTGCCCCTGCAAGCCCGGGGTTTCGTCAGTCGCCAAGAAGACTTCGTTCCTCCCACTTGGAAACCAGGAGGAAGATCAGCAAACTGCCTTGACGACCAATTCTCCCTCGCCTCCACTCAGGTACGCAACTTAGGCACTCACGGGGAAAAGGATAGCCTCCGCTACACCCCTGAAAACACCCACTCGGTGCGTTGGGAATTTTTCTTGTCCAATGCGGAGTTGAGAAGAGTTGAGACCGGACGGAACCCAATCATGACGATGACGGTAACCATGCACCCCCGCCTTGAGGCCGACCTCAAAGCCTCGGTTCCTTCCGGTCCCCCTTGAAGTCAATCTCAAGACACGGAGGTGTCCCAATCCACCAACTCGTCGTCAAGCACCACATCTCTTCCCGCGATCGGTCATCTCATCGTATACTCAATCCATACACAACAAACCGAGTCTTAGCTACATTCTCAACTGCAGATGGAAAACGTGAATGCAAGGCGAAAACAAGATGCACAATGTCCGTCGACCTACTGTCGTATGGCGTCCATATCTACGACCTACTGCTCGGCACTCCGAGTCTAAAACTCCGTGCTGCCTCCCCCAGTCATCTGGCGAACTAGTTGCATTCCACGACCTTCGCCTCGCATGCCAATCACGCTCTTCGGTCGGGCGTACCGAGTCGTCGTTGACATTCCCAGCTGCTTGACAGGGCTGACACTACGGTTGCCCGTCACCTGCCGAGCCAACGGATCACCTCCACCCATCCCAGTGAACTGACGAGCGATGGTCGTCGTGCCCGTCATCTGAGCTTCGACCCCTTTCAGTTTTGTCGACGTCGGACCTGACCAGAAGGATCCCACAGTGCTCATCTCAGGTGAACGGATCGGTGAAGAAGGAGGTAACAGAAGCTGGGAAACGATTCAGTCTATTGTAAATCCACCGTGCACAAGACAGAAAACATACCCAACATTCGCGACACCAGACTCCTCCGTCAGGATCACTCTTGGCAGCGCTGTCCAGTTTCTTCCCACACCCTGGCTCGCCTGGATTTCGCCGTCCAGCGCGTCCCCGTCGGTTCTTGCCACCGCAACTGAGACAAGAAGAGTGCCATCTCGTTCCAGAGGGACCAGGAACGACACCCCACTCCATGGGCGAGACCGCCTTCAGACATCCTGGACAGGAAGTCGACCCACCAAACCTCGAGAATTTGGTCTGACTGGCTGGGGCAGTGGTAGGGGGTTGTTCGAATCGCTTCGATATCGAAGTGGACATTCCGTTGGAAAAGTTTGTCGCGGTACTCGATGGTGGGATGAGCCTCGTCTCTTTCGGAGCACAACGAACGTGGCAAACCCCTTGGCCCGTCTTTATGAATGATGTTTTCCCTCCTTGAACATCTTCAAATGCTCCACGGCACACGCTACAGCGGAAACAGTAGGTATGATACAACTTGGGTGATTTCTTCGGATCGTCTTCTGGGACGGTGATGAACTTGGCCCCGTTCCTATTTAGCAACGAGAGATTACACTTTGAGCATTTAGCATCAGAGGTGATGGTTGTGGGTATCGCAATTGTGGTCAGAGGCGTAGGCGTAGGGGTGGTTCGCAAGGGAGTGTTATCCTCGATCTTTTCAATCTTCACAGGCTTATCGTCATCCGCTGGCCTAGTCGGCGGGCTAAGCGGGAGCGAAGGAGGCGTCGAGGGTCCTGAGGCGGTTGTACAATCGGAGAAATCTGATCCCAGTTCCGGAGTCGACAAAAACACATCATGCTCCCGCAAAGAGCTCACGGACGTGAATGCTCTCAGTTCTGGGGTCCGGATTGCATTTTTCCCGGGATCTGGAGTAGAAAGGAGTTCCGAGGAAAGTAATTCCTGATCACGTTGGGATCCGGGGGGTTGGAAGAGACTGACAGAGGACATGGTGCGCAGAGGTGCAGTCGAAGAGCTGGAGGGATCGGGGAATGAAAGGAATTTGGAATCCATGAGCATGCTCGCGGGTGGTGAAACGATCCTGTCCCGGTTAATTTCTCGGGGTGCACTGCTCGATAATGTGGTATCTTGGGCGATGACGGGAATACGCGATGGCGGAGTGTGTGGCAACGGGGAGGGGGGTGTCGGTGAAGCCGTCGGAGAAGGGGAGGAGCGGGCAGAGTTCAGAAATCGTTGTTTCATCTCCTCGATGGCTTCTTCAGTCGTCATGTTCGGCTTCGGTGACGAGCTGGGTGGGCTTTGGAATACATTTGGGCTCGACTTCACGGGTTCGCGGGCCGTTGGGCGCTCAGGTGTCTTGAAGCCGTTGTAAGTGCTGCGTGCTGTGGGGCTTCCATCCCTAGAAGATGGGGACTGACGGGGCAAAGTTAGGTCTGACATTGCCCTCGCCCGGACTCGGTCCACAAGGGGGCTGCTGTCCCGCATGGGCGATACGAAACGGGCACTGTGTGGACTCTTCGAGGGTGTGTGCGTGGGGGAGGACAGGGGGGAAGGAGGGGGCCGCGTATTCGAAGGCTTTGTCGGAGTTTCGAGCATCGGGCTACTCTCCCGGCTTCGCGTCGTCAAGATTCCAAGTTTCTGTTCCAGCTCTTCGAGTGCTGGTGATCCCTGACAGCTCCTGTTTCCGGCCCTGATGCCACCAAGGTTAGCCTTCTTCTCCTCGTGATCAACTCGTGGGCTTTCATGACGCCTGGGGCTGTCCCTCTTAAGGCAGGTATCAAAACAATCTGCGCAAGAGGGTTTTCCCAGGAGGTCGACCATGGGTTGGTCACTAATATCCTTCTGACAACCCTCGCATCGGAAACACCGCTTGTGCCAGAGGCGCCCGGAATTCTCGATATAGCCACCCTCACTCTTGAGGACGAGCACGGGTTTGGAACAGGCTACACATTCACCTTTGGACCCGCCATTGAGAGCAAAACATGGACGACAAAGGAAACGAGGTTCTGAGCCTGGCGCGGCCAATGGATCAGGATATATGGTTGCATCGGGCTCGAATGGGGTGAGGCAGATAGAACACGCGAACGAGGTGAGGGTTTCCTTCGGTTGCAGGATCGAACCGTAAGCCTTAGCAAGCACCGAACCATTAGGAGAAGCAATGATATCAGAGGCGTTCTCGAAAGAGTACTGATTCTTGAGAGGTGAAGAGGAACGAGACGTTGTAGACTTCTCGATGTGCGACGAGACACGCGAGCTGAGGTTTACAGTGCCGACAGTCGACTGTGGTCGTGGAAATCGTTTAACAGTGGTAGATCTCGCCAGCGGGTTAGAAGTAGAGTCGTTCGTATCTTGACCTTGAGTGGGTGTAGGAGGAAATGCGGTTGAGAGGGGTCGCCGGGTGGGTGATTTCTCCCGGTTGTTAGGAGTTGAGACGTATGTCCGGGACCATCTGTCGGTGGCTTTGGAAATGGATCCCTGCTCATTCCATTTCAGAGTTGGTGCTGAACCAAGGGAATAACAAATCAGCCTTTTCTGTGATCCATCACTTGAGGCTGGGATGAAGTGCCTACCAACCGCAGTCCCACCACACTTGCACTTTGGCCCAGAAACAATGTCTCCGCAACGTCTACAGAAGCCCATGAGAAGAATGTTTCGCTATATGCTGAAAGGTGAGCGGAAAACAGGAAAAAGAAAGAAAAAAGAGGTAAAGGGGAAGAGTTCAAGCCAAGTTCAACAAAAGTCACGTGGTCCTCCGTTCTTCTGCCATCTCTCCTTGGCCTGAGCGTGTCTTTCCCGACAATATGCCGGCATTTTCGAGGATGACGCTCGTTGGGATCTCGCTCGCAACTGCTCTGGTTTTTGTCCTGGTTCTATCATCCAACACTTGGCAATCTGGACACGCACTCGCCTCGTTATCACCTCCAATGATAACAGGATCGCGTTCATCCTCCATGAGTAACCTGATGTCTACCCTCAACGTCGCCTCTCGCATCTACGTTATAAATCTACCCCAGAGTGCCCGTCGACGGATGGCCATGGAACAACTCCGCTACACCTTTGGACTGCATTTCACATATGTCGATGGCACTCAAAGTGATGGAGACATCGCGCAGAGAATCATGAGACATGTCGCAGCCCTTCGTGCTTCAAAGGCTTCTCACAGAGCCAATTTCTCACTTCCAACCACTTTTGAATGGCCGCAGGACGTCGAAGCACTTGTCGAATCTGGGTCCCCTCTTGACAGGAAAGGATCTGATCTTTGGCTCTTCGACAGTACAGATCTTCCCGGCCCACCCGCAGACGAACCTATTACATGCGCATACGGTAATTTCACTCTGGAACCTTATTCCCCTCGGATGCCGCCTTATCGGGTGCTCACAAAAGAACGGATTGCTTGTTGGCACTCCCACTGGCGTGTGATACGCTTGATAGCAGATGGCCAAGACGACGTATCTCTTGTATTCGAAGATGATGTGGACATGGAGTTGGACATTCGACAGCGCTTGCTAGGTGTTTGGGACTCACTACCTAGTACATGGGACATTGTATTTCTAGGTAAGTGGTCGAGCATGGCTGATCCTCTAGAGACGCACTCCTGACGGCATTGTAGGTCACTGTTGGTCTGAAGAGTTCAAAAAGCCCGCCATTGCCACCTACAACTCGTCGATCTCAACCATGCCGCCGTCTATCACAACCCTACGCCCATCGACATCGCCGAAGTGTACGCATGCATACGCGCTTTCGAAAAGAGGGGCACGACGGCTGGCGATATACCTGCGGCATCCTCCTTTTGCGTACTCGAGGGCGATTGACCAGGCGATCTCGTGGTTGGTGGAAAGTGGAAAGCTTAGGAGCTATTCGATAGTCCCAAGCATCGTGGTACAAAGAAAAGTCGACGACAGTAGCATATCCGACGGGAGGGGTAGTAGCTGGAGGGATAATCTGACGAGGGGTGTATTTGTCTAGAAGGTGTTGTACTCGAGTCTACCGAACGTACAGGGATTCTGGCCGAGCCGCTTAGATGATCTCTGCGCGCCTAATAACCTCCTTGCGATCAGCCATAACACTCATATTATCCTACGTCTCAACGCGTTTCTGACGGAAGGATGGATCTTGGAGCCGGGTTCCTCGTGAAGCTCGAGCCATTTCTGCTCATGTCCAAGTCTGCCAAAGGGGCAGCAGCCGCAAAACTGATCCTCGATGCCACCAGCTCGCCGGGTGTCTTTGTGTTTGGAGAGCTATTGGACGTACCGAGCATACAGGAGGTCCGTGCTCGGCTGTGTGCCAAGGATGGTTTACTAACTCTGCGCTGGGCGTAGTTATCTCAAAACGAGCAGTACGGTGGTCACCACCGCCTCCTACAACTCTTCGCATATGGGACATATGAAGATTATCTCAGTGCGTCACACTTTCTTACTCACGCATTCTCCGCGTCCGAACCTCGTGTATAGGGGGGAAAGAGACCTTCCCTCCATTGAATGACGCTCAGATCACGAAACTTAAGCACCTGACCCTCGTCTCCCTCGCAATGGAGCGAAGGGTGAGTATGATCATCGAACGACACTTATACCCACTAAGAAATTGCCTTCTCACAGGTTCTTCCATACGAAGCGCTTCTCAACTCCTTGCAAATGCCAACGATACGAGATCTGGAGGATTTAATCATCGATGCGATCTACTTGGATGTCATTCGAGGCAAACTCGACCAGAAGGAACAGCAATTCGAAGTAGAGTATACGATGGGACGAGATCTGGCTCCTGGGAAGGTAGAGAGCGTCTTGACTGCTCTTCAGGTTTGGTGAGTCTCCTTTTCCGAACAACGGATGATGGAACGTTGACCAAAACGCAGGGCAACCACAACTTCATCGGTTCTTTCCACCCTCGAAGCCAAGCTCGTCCAGCTTTCATCTCAGGCCGAGATAAAGAATGCCAAGCAAGCGGCTTACGAGAAGGAACTCAACGTGAACTTGAAGCAGATCTTGGATAAACAACGCGAGGCCAAGTTAGGTAAACGTGATGCAACGAAGATGTCGTTTTCGCCACCCACGGGTCCAAGGGCAGATAAGGATAGGGACGTGATGGACACTGATGACCCAATGGAAGGGAAGGGGAAGAATAGAAAGTGGGTCGTGGTCAACTTTTGTCCTCCAGGGCGTTCTGACTTTCATCGCAGGGCCCCCGACTCGTCAGCACGACCATTACAGAGGAAGCGAAACCGGTTTTAACTTTAGTTTGACCCCTGTGATCCCACTACTACTAGTTCCTCGTAGTCCACCCTTACATTGTACCAGTATCACGCAGTTGGCTCGGCTGACACGGTCGTACTCACTTGTCTCTTGACGGACATGACCGCTTCCGCTACATTCACCGAAACTCGACTCCCCATCTTTGTCGTCAAGAAGAAAGGCGTGGACCGTACGTATTCCAGTCTCCCCGAAGGACCACTTGGTCTAACGGACCCTCGAACGTTGTCAGAGTTGGCCCATGTAATCGAGAGTGATGAATCTGGCCACGCTTACGTGCACTATCTTAACACCGACAAACGGCTGGACGAATGGGTATCGGATGAATTCATCCGACCTGCTACCGAACATGAGGCCAGGACCGCCGCTATGGGTCCCTCATCATCTACCACCAACGGCATACAAACGCGCAAACGGAAGCGTGGTTCGGACGCTGTCCAGCTATCTCCAACCACACGACGCGCCTCAAACACGGCAGACACCAAACCAGACGTCCCTACGGAGGAAGCTTCCAATGGAGCTGGGCTACAGCCAATCCAACCGCGGGAGTTGACCGAGGAGGAATTCGACATCCAACAGCACCGAAAACTGTTTTCGAAGCGAAACTTCGATCAAGTCGTCTTTGGCCAGTGGAAGATTAAAACTTGGTGCGTGCGGTCTTACGTTCTGCTCCCTGGGTTCAGTCTGTTTATCTGAGGGGCTTGTCAATTCAACATTATATTCAGGTACTTCTCGCCATACCCGGTGACAGAGTCAGAATCAAATGACGCCGCTTCATCATCTGCACCTCGTGATCCATCCACACCTACAGGACCGAACCAAAAAGTGGCTGGAGTTGCGCGAACCTCAATACGTGGCCATGGGCGGACATCCGATCTCCTCGCTGGTGGTCTGAACAGGAGTCGCTCAAAGCTCGAGCAGTCGGTCCTCTGGGTGTGCGATCGGTGCTTCAAGTACATGACAGATGGAACCTTGTGGGAGGTCCACACTGTACGTGCCTTGACGTCCCTCCGCTAGGCTTTTTCGAGATTAAATACTGATATCACTGCCGTCACGGACAGAAAAAGTGCGACCGTAGACATCCTCCGGGAAGGAAAGTTTACCAACGTGGAGCCCACACGATATGGGAAGTCGACGGTGCGAAAGATAAGGTACCCTCTCTACTCAATGTTTGGAGGGCGTGACTCAAGAAGGTCCAGTTATATTGCCAGAACCTCTCGCTATTCGGAAAACTTTTCATCGACATCAAGACGCTGTTTTTCGATACGGACAACTGTGAGTCCAGGTCCTCTTTCCGACCAGCCTCTTGGAGCGGTCGCCTGAAACGCCGTAGTCCTTTTCTACCTGTTGACCGATGCCGACTCGCAACGTGACCACGTCCTGGGCTTCTTTTCTAAGGTGCGCGAGATTTGCCGTTCGACGATCACACACAAAGCGACTTTCTGCGATAAACGATCACGATTTTAATCCGAACCCCCCTCCTCGCAGGAAAAATTTTCATACGACGATTATAACCTAGCGTGCATCGTGGTCCTCCCCCCTTACCAGAGGAAGGGTTATGGGATGTTGATGATTGAATTTAGTGCGTTTCAGAACCGCACGGCTCGCCTGTTGCCTCCACATTCTCTGGCTTAACGGTATTCGACTTCCATAGGCTATGAACTCTGCAGACGCGCCGGCAAGATCGGGACGCCGGAGCGGCCCCTCTCCGATTTGGGGCTCCGGAGTTATCTAGCATATTGGGTTGCAACGATAGTCCGCTTTCTCAGGTGTGCCATCTTTACACGCCCATGACTTCGCCTCTAGACCGGCTTAGAACCGCTCAGGCGTCTTCTCTCCGTTTTGCCTCCAAACTTAGCCCACGCAGAGGGTAGCGACTTCGACGTGACCAGGATCAGCGCGAGCACCAAACAAGCTCCTGCTTCGCCGCTGGAATTCTCGGCGGTTTCTCCCGGTCCAAAGAGAAAGCGGAGAAAGAGCGTGAAGGGATGGGATGGAGAAATCGGCGTTGACCTGGATTTGCCAACGGCGCCTGACACTGTTGTGGACGGTCGGGCACCTTTCTCACTCTCCATCTCATTTATATTCTAAAAATCTCTTTTTGAACATCACCGCAGATCCCTTATTCAAGACGTTGAGGACCTTCATGACGACCCAGAATCCTGATGGGAGCGCGACGACTCACGTCATTGTGAAATGCACGTTGGCAGACCTCGCGCGCGCAACTAATCTCAGGATCGAAGACGCGGCGTTCGCGATGAATGAATGCGGACTCCTGAGGATGCGTGGAAAAAACGTGCGTGAGGCTGACGCCTCAGACGTGATTGTGGTTACCCGGGAAATGATTGAACAGGTGGCGAGGGAACGTGGGGTTAAGAAAGCGTGCCTGGTATTACCCCACGTGTTGTTGTGACCTGATCCGTGACGTCGCTGGAGGACTACCCCACGAGACTTACCTATGAGGTTCGCTGTCATCATCTACTCCTTTGAGTTTGACAAACTATCTCAGCATCCAACTCTAGGGCGAAACTCTACGGGGCAAGAGAAAGGTCATTCCGTCATGCCGTTTAGCGAGCTATTATATTATCACTGGTGGCTCCGAACCTGTGTTTTATTTGTTTTCGGGTCTATTTCGCGCGAACTCGTTGCCACAGGGTCGCGATAGCCAAACGCTGACATGCGCGTTCACGACGATCATTACTAAAAAAAAATCCCGTTCCATTTCAAGTAGCCGGGTGCAGGTTGGTCCACGAAGAGATAAGTCGGGAGAGGACAAACGAATCGCCTCCTTGATGACAGTTGATCAACAGCGCGGGTGTGCTAAAAGCATCTATCAGTACAGGGAGGGGGAGGGCCGTCTCGGGACGCAACACTCGTTTGTTTGGCCACAGGATACTCAGTATTCATCGAATTTCAATTTTCGGACGGCCGGACTTCGCTAGAGTATGTGAGAAACGGCAGGTTGAGGCAAATCGCACCCGGGAGGGTATGTTGGTGATGTCTTCATGCTTTAAAACCCGGCGCGGGACCGGAAGCTCCTACGCAACGGGTTTAGTGCAAGGCTGCCCGTGACGAAAGTTCCAACGCAGGGATAGTCCGAGACGAGATAAGCGACGAATGAGATCTCAGAGACCGTGATGAGCCTAAACCTCCGTGGGGTTTGTGTTCATGCGCACGTCCTGAAGGTATCGTAACTCAGACTTTTGGGGACTTGGAAACCATACATTCGAATTGGGGGCCTGGGAACTAGAGAGGCGGTAAAATTTGCAGGTACGGAGGTTAACGGGGAGCATGCAATGCATAGCGTACAACAGTAACAAGGACGTGGAAAAATGGGTCGTGAGGGGAGTATTTATTCCTTTGCGGGCGCATCTTCCACATGCAGAAACGCTTGCCTCTTCTCTGCGATTCTCTGAGCACGACGTTCTCGAGCAGCCTAGAGGGGGGCAATCAGCTTTTCGATCACCGAAAATCTGAGAGTGCGGTACCTTGTTCTTCGTACGACGAGCCTCCATCTGGTCGTTGAGCACCTTCGTGCGCGATTTTTCGGCCTTGGCCTTGTGGATATACTCCATCAACACACGTTTGTTTTTGAAGACATTACCCTTCGACTTTTGGTAGAGGGAATGGTACCTTTCATCTCGCGGTCAGACGACCAGGTTGCATGGAAGAAACAGATGTGCGCACAGGTGCTTGTCGATCTTTCCGCCTTCACGGTATTTCCTCAACAGACGACGGAGAACCCGTTGCCTCCTCATCCACTGCACCTTGGTGGGCATCCTAGCCTCAGCGGTACCCTTCCTCTTACCGACACCTGTATGCCTTCCCTTCCTCTTGGCAGCAAGTAGATCACGAGTACGAGCCCTGGAGTGGATCACAGTGGGCTTGATGATGATTTGCCCATCCTTTATGAGCTTCTTGACATGAGAACGCGAGTTTGCATTGCCGATTTCCGATTGTTCGTTGGGGTCGAGCCAGATCTTGCGCCTGCCGACGTTGGCAACGGAGGCGGCGAGACGCTTTTGAGAACGGAGGTTGACCATTACTCGGGGCGACGAGGAGGCGAGTCTTGGTTATCGAGAGGAGGACGGTGGCTGAGTTTGAAAGGAGCTGTACAGTTTATCGGGAGGGGCCGATATACCGGACCGAGTCGGCCGGAGACACCGGGGGGAGGAAAAGAAAATAATTTTTAGATTTTCCCATGGCAGAGATGCTTAGTCATCAAGAGAACCGAATTTAATCTGCCCGGTCTCAGTCACGGGCACCTCATCCCCTCGTCCTCCTCCTCCCGCTCTCCCCTTTCATCTCCTCCTCCTTCTGCCCAATATCGTCTGGCCTTTTTGCCCGGGAAGCGTCATGAACCTTTAAACCACACAACCGACATCCAATCGCTTCTGTGATTTACCGCTCCCGAGATTTCATATCGCTTGCCGCGCGCACATCTATCACCTGCCCATGGCGCAGCCAGATTCTACCGAGACAGAAACTTCCCAGGCCGAGGGTGAGAGTCCCGACGGTTCAGACAAACCACCGCGGTCTGCCACCATCACCAACTCCCGTCCACCCAACAGTCCAGTCATGAATCCACAATCCCCCGTTCTCCCCACCACCAACGGCATCAACGGGCACCCAGACGAGCCCCCAGTCGCCCCTCTTCCCGCTAGAAAGGCCGCATCCCATCCCAAAGCACCTCAGATTGTGGCTGGCGCGCTATCCAAGGACGCTCCAGCCCAGTTCCCCAGCTCTCCCTCGACCACGTCCCTCTCGTCCTCCGATCATGAGAGCTGGAGTCCACCTTCCAGCAGGGCTCCTAGCAGGCGTAGCAGCAGGGCCTCCAGCTTCACCGCAGGCAAGTTTAGCGGTTTCTTATCGCTAAAGAAGCACGCCCCCACCACTCCACAGCCCGCCGCTGCGGAGTTACCGACCACGCCTCACAGCAAAGGCCCGTCCTCGGTTCACTCTGACTCAGCCCAAAAGTTCGCCTTCAAAGAGTTGCTCGCCACCGCTCCCAAACTGGGCAGACGATCCTCAGTACGCTCTACTGGGAGCAGTAAGAAGTCCGAATCCGATGGAGGCGCCAAGTCTGTGGCGGACAGCACTGCTAGCCTGTTGAAGAAGTACGGTGTGTGTGAGAACACCGCAATTGGAAAGGGCGCTACTTCCGTCGTCCGTTTGGTACACAAGTGGGATCGAAGCGAGGAGAAGATTTACGCCGTCAAGGTCGGTCACCCTCTTCGTCGTCCTAGTAGATGAGATATCCCCGTTCTGACTTTCCCTTAGGAGTTCCGCAAACGAAGGAAGAACGAGACCGAGAAAGAATACATCAAGAAACTTACTGCAGAGTTCTGTATCTCATCTACGCTTCACCATGTGAACATCGTCGAGACGGTCGACCTAGTCCAAGACGAGAGTCAACGGTGGTGTGAGGTGATGGAATTCTGTCCGGGAGGCGATCTATATGCCGCAATCAAGAGAGGTCGCATGTCACCGAGCGAGGTCGAATGCTGCTTCAAGCAGATTTTGACGGGGGTGACCTACTTACATAGCCAAGGAGTCGCCCATCGCGACATCAAGCCGGAGAACCTCTTCTTCGATCTAAAGGGCCATCTCAAGGTACCTGATCTTGAGATACTCATCACCAACTCTTGTTGATCCTCTTCCCAGATCGGAGACTATGGAGCTTCTACTGTATATAGATTGCCTTGGGAAAGCACAGTCCATATGTCCACCGGCCTGTGCGGAAGTGAGCCATACATAGCTCCAGAACAATTTTTGGGCAAACGTAAGCAGGGCATCGCCTTTCCATGAAGGCATCGTTTTAATACCTTGGTCGTGCGTGAACAGCCTACGACGCACGTCTGGTCGACGTCTGGGCTTGCGGCATCGTCTATTATTGCCTCCATTTCCAAGAGATGCCATGGCGAGTCGCACAAATGTCCGACTCCCTTTATGCCACCTACGCCAACGCCTGTCACTCCACTAACGCGGCCACCGCGGCGACTCCACCTACGATTGCCAACCTTTCGCCTAAACAGTGTCGGCCTTTGATTCGTGCCATGCTGGAGCCCAACCCAAAGTTGAGGTGGACGACAGAACAAATTATGGCCCATCCGTGGATCGAAAACATCGAAGTTTGCCATGTCATGGAGAAGCCCAAGCATGTCCACGTCAACGTCAGGTCTATTGCTGGATCCCATGCTAGCTAGCATTTTCTCGTGATGTTTACACTAATTCTGCTTTGCGTTTCTCATTTCATTTCTTTTATCTCGTCGGTGTCGACGAGCTTCTTATTCTTTCCCTTTACCCTTTTCTGCATACGTAGATGCAGCGGGACTCTTCCAGGACTGCATCTGCGGCTTGATGGTTCTGTTCTGTGGTTCAATCCAATCCCTGTACCGTGTCGCTTGGTGATATACGACCATCTGTGAGGTCCAACTGTTGGCTTGGACTCGCAAATATGTGTTATCGTAGAGACATCTAATACAGCTGAATTAAACCTGGATGGTGTGTGTGTGTTTGGGCTGGGGGGGGATGTGCTTGAGAGATCTGCCGGAAAGAACTTGGCCGTGAGTCGATCCGTTGGTCGAGCGCCTCTTGTTCACCCCTGGTCCAATGGCCAACAACTTGGATGTGCGTGTCTGCCATGGCTCTGCTCACGGCTACCACTGACTACCGGGCACCGTCGACCTTGGATAGCGTGCTATCGAAATCGTGCAACGAGCCATCGACGAAGATGTCAAACAAAACTATGCGGAGGCGTTCAGGCAATACCAGAACTCACTAGACTACTTCATGCTCGCTCTCAAATGTAAAGTACTCTCATCCATCCCCCTCTGCATCATGTCGCCTGCACTGACGAGCTGTCGCCCCTCATTTCCCCCGTGGACAACCCGTCCCGCTCTCACCCTCCCATTTCCCGTCTGCAATGTCGATCATCCAGATGAGAAGAACGACAAGTCCAAACAGCTGATTCGGTCAAAGGTCCACGAATATTTGGCCCGGGCGGAGATACTGAAGCAGCATTTAGCGGCGGGGGAGAAGCCAAAGAAAGCTGCTGTAGGGGCGAATGGGATGGTTAATGGTGGTTCCGGCGCGGCGGGGAAAAAGTGAACCGCCCGCTCCTCCCCTGTCTCACCATTAATCACGTCGTTTCTGCAGGAAGGATGATGATGATGAACATGATCCTGAAGTCAAGAAGCTTCGCGCTGGTCTGGCTAATGCGATCATCGTGGACAAACCCGATGTTAAGTGGGACGACATTGCCGGATTAGAGGCCGCAAAGGAATCTTTGAAGGAGGCGGTTATCCTTCCTATAAAGTTCCCCCATATGTTTACCGGGAAGCGGACCCCGTGGAAGGGTATCCTGTTATACGGTCCACCAGGAACCGGAAAGTCTTATCTCGCCAAAGCCGTCGCTACCGAAGCGAAGGGCACCTTCTTCAGCGTAAGTTCTTCCGATTTGGTCAGCAAATGGCAAGGCGATTCAGAACGGTGAGTGTGTCAGGCCTCGCGCTGATTTTGAAGTCGGTGATGTCTTTCTCTTCAGACTGGTACGACAGCTATTCGAGATGGCGAGAGAAAGCAAACCGGCAATTATCTTCATCGACGAAGTCGACTCCCTCGCAGGAAGTCGTAACGAGGGCGAATCTGAGGGTTCTAGACGTATCAAGACGGAATTCCTGGTTCAGATGAACGGCGTGGGTCACGACGATACCGGCGTGCTCGTCCTCGGAGCCACGAACATACCGTGGGTGTTGGATAACGCTATCAAACGAAGGTGTGACAGGTCGGGATCCACTACACTCTGCGTGCTGAATTCCTCGCCTTTAGGTTCGAGAAACGTATCTATATCCCACTTCCTGGTGCCGATGCGCGGAAACGAATGTTCGAGCTTCATGTTGGAGATACCCCTTGCGAGTTGACGCCAAAGGATTATCGAGATCTGGCAGAGCAAACAGAAGGGTACTCCGGTTCCGATGTTGCGATTATCGTCAGAGACGCTCTCATGCAACCCGTCCGCAAAGTCATGTCCGCCACACACTTCAAGAAGGTCTCTTCAGAAGGCGGAGAGGCGAAATGGACGCCTTGCTCGCCCGGTGACCCCGCCGCCGTCGAGAAGACATGGGCCGAGGTTGAGGGTGAAGACCTTCACGAACCACCGTTACGAATGGCCGACTTCGTTAAGAGTTTGGCTAGCGTCCGACCTACTGTCACACAAGCTGACATCAAGAGGCACGACGAGTGGACCCAAGAATCGGGTATGTGTCCTCTTTGATAACCCTTGGCGTCGCGGTCTCACGCCTTTGCAGGTAACGACGGTGCTTGACGATACAGGCGGACTAGTTTCCTGGAGATATTTATGTATTACATGATTTACGATTCCGCACGACACTGTCCTTAACTGATCATACACAAGACAAGGGAAGGACCCTGCCTGTCATTGCTGCTTTGTGAGTTCATCAAAGGCTTGCCAGACCTGTTTGATAAAGTCGTAGAGGTCTCTCGTCCGGTTGAGTTCGTCAACCAAGATGGGGAGAGTTGGTAAGAACGGTGTGCTTGTTGGAACTGGAGATGGGTTAGTAGACATGCGAGGGCAATTGTTGGCTCCCCTACCCTTGTACATTTTATTCGAGGCGTCAATTACGAGGCTGAACTCGCGGTCCAAGTCTGATGGGTCGATATGGGTAAATCGAATGAGTAGCTGATCCTCTGCGATGCCTTCAATGACGCCATGTAGCATCTCCTGGCATGCCCGAAGCCTATGGTTTACCTCTTGAGCCCGGCTGCGTAGGAGGCTTTCTTCGCGTTCCTTCTCTTGTGACCTTGTAAACAGATGGATCGTAAAACGCGCGTAGCAGTGACTTACCTCGCTCCAGCGTGGCGACTATGGATCTATACTGCTCGATTTCTGCATCCACAGATGCGCACTTCTCTTTTATGGAAGCAAGCCGTCGCTTTAGTACATTCACAGCAGACTCCATCTCTTTCCGCTCTTCCTGCTCCTGTTGCAAGACTGAGGGTCATTCAGGGTCATAACGGACGGGGACCCCATTCTAAGGGTACTTATCCACCTTCCACGAGCTCGATCTCGGTCTCTTTGCATTGATTGATCTCAGCTTTAGTGTTCTGGATCTTTTCCTGCAGACGCGCTTTTTCGGTATTGTATGCGTCCGTCTTCTCCACGACCGACGCTGTCGTCTTCTTCGTGTAGTTCGCGACCAGGTTCATGAACGAACGCGTAGAGCGTTCGTATTCGTCCAGCCGTAGGTCTATTTGGGGGTTTGGGGCTGCAAGGATGGCAGTAAGGTCGGTGTGCGGCCGGTATGACGGGGTACTCATTATTGCGGCGGGGGCAGAGGGAAGATGAGGGGGGGAGGTCACGTGTGCCGTTGAACTCGGTGCAGGCTGATCGCGATAATGAAGTTCCC
>QFEV01000344.1:21962-35040 GCA_003316405.1 Thelephora aurantiotincta
CGTTGAGAGCGTCAAACTCCCTGGACCCAGTGATGGAATGTACTGGGGATCGTAATCCCGGGAACGCGGCAGTGGCACAGCAGCTGCATGGACCGTTTGTCCCGAGTGTCGGCCCCGGCGTAGGACAGACCATCGACTGTGATCGGTCTCAGACCCACCAACGCTATCGTTAGCCATCGTCACCCCCAGGCCCCAGCTCTCACGCCTCCGTATCTAGAACAAAAAGGCCGATTCCCCCGGAAGAGAGAAGGACTCGATGGTCTGGCAAAAAACATTCACGCTCTCTAGACGAGCAAAAGGTTGTCATCTAGTGACAGACGAAGTGGCGAGGAACATCCGAGATGGCTTGAAGGACGTCAAGGTGCTTCACGCTCCACACGAGCCCCCGCCCAATGTCTGATGTATGATGGCTCGTTCCCGCACGATGTTGTGTCCCCAACTCTTCCAGGCGGGAATGTTGTTCTTGTTCATGTTCAGTGTTTATCTCGTCTGAAACCGCGGTTTTGAGCTAACCGGAGGATTCGCTAGTCAACATACTTCGGCCGCGTTGACTATCAACGAGAACTGCGATCCGGGTGAGGACCTTGTCTGGCGGTTTCATCGGAATTGTCCTTCTACCGTTATCGTCTCACTGAGTCCACGTCTGTCCATTTCAGACGTTCGAAAAGGTACCGCGACGTCCCTCTGCCCTTCGCTCCAGTACTCACCGTCTTGATGTAGATATGGATATGGCGTTAGATAAGATCGTTCCCGAAGATCTCAACTGGTTACACACCGACGAAGGTCCCGAGTGAGCCCACATCTCTTTCCTAATCCGCTGGTTCGCCCTCAAACACGTCCGACAATTCTTAACCAAGTGACTCGTAAGTGGCGCGTCAACACCCACCCATTGTAGTATCGAGAGTTCAACTCAACTCGCGGCCATGACACACATACTAGTGTCTCGCACACCAAGGCTTCTCTCCTAGGTCCGACCATTTCCGTTCCAATCACCGACGGACAGCTTAACCTCGGTACATGGCAAGGTCGGTTTCTCTTCCTTTAATCCACCATCCACCTCTTACAACGATGTCGTATCGATCATATACCCCGTCTCGACTCAACACCCCACATCTTCAGGTATCTATCTGACGGAATTTAGGCATATACCTCACTCCCGTCGAATCGTAGCAACTGTCGTGTGAGTAACGCTCTTGCCTCCCCCACACACCCCAGATCCATTCCGCTAATTTGCTTTCGCTTCCGAAAGATCGTGACTCCACAGTGGTCCCTCCCAGAATCCCCAACCGAGCCACCGATGTATCATGAGACACTCAACCCAAAAATCCAGGATCCTGGGTTTGGCGAGCGTAGACGATCACACCGATACACACACCGGGTACTAATAAATATACACCCCACTCTCTTTGTCCGATATCCCCGTGTATTTGCACATGCACAAACCAGCATCATGAAAACCGCAAGCGAGTATCAGGTTGGACAGAGATAGAAAAGAAGGAAACGTCACTTGCTCTATGTTACCACCGAGTAGAATTGAGAGTATATCGTAAAGATAACGGCCGCGGAAGAAGGTGGGTAGGTAAGGTCCGCATAACAACGATATTGAATATACAGGAAGGAGTAGGACGAGCAGGGTGGCAGGACGAGCAACGATAATCGGATTAGTGACAATGGATTAATGCAGGGAGCCGAGCAACAATGAGGCGTGGTGGAACCAATAACGGTCCGGCTAAAAGGGATATGGGTGTAGTCGAATGCCAGGGTGCCGTGGAAGGGTCGATCATTAGAGGATTCGTCCGGACTTACTTAAAACGACCAGGCGAGCAAAGAGACAATGGCGATCAGAAGCATCGTGGATAAGGTCTTGAACGTGGCTGCGGCTGTGGAAAGGGGGAAATGAGTACCGATCGTGCAGGCGTGAAACGGGTGGTTTGCTCACCATTGGTCTGAGCAGTGCCGTTGTTACTGTTTCCATTTCCGTTGCCTGTGGGAGTACCTGTAGGACGACGGGGGGTCGAGGTTGATGTAGAAGACCCAGAGAGTGAAACGACAGATGGAGAACCTTAATCAGTTGGAACCTTCTGCTATAGGGGAATAAAGGTGTTGTAACACTCACCCGAAGATCCGCCAGCTGCGTCACTCAGTTCGGCAAAGCCAATCGCGGCAGGTTGAGAACGGAAGACGGAGTAGACGTTCTTGAGGAAAGTGCCTCCAACAACCCAGGTGGGGTTTCCTCCACCCTCGCCGATATGTGTACCGGAGGTCAAGTCAAAGATGGCTCCAACGCAAACAGACGAGCCGGTGGTGACGCGTCCGAGAGACATATCCTGAGAATTTATTGGCCAAGCTTTTCCGCCGAACGCCATGGTGATTTCAACCGTGGTACCGCAGGCTAAGAAGATATAACATCAGAGAGAGGCTTGGCGGGTGGGAGGAAGCGAACGCACGGAATCCGTAATAGCCAGTGGAATCGCCTGTCAGCGGCTGGGACCCAGGAATCTGGGCGTACACGGCCCCAACTGCGGAGGAAGGACCGCCGATGAGGGTCGTACCGGTATCAATGGCAGCGACGCCGGTAGACGGCAAGGAGACGCTCTTTCCATTGACAGTGATGGCTATTGTCGTAGAACGAGCGTGAGAAAAGGGGAGGCATACAACAAGAGAGGTAAATTTAGAACGGACCCGAGATGTTGAGGAGCCAATAAGTTTGCCGCCCGGCGCTGGTGACGAGTGGAAGGAACTCGACATTGCCCTTGTACAAAGTTTGATTCTGACCACCGAGGGTAAAGACGCCACCAAAGTTCTCGTCCGGGGCACTTTGATCATTTAAGAGTCGGGTAAACCAGAAACTCATTTCCGGAGTGCTCAGTTGATTGCCCTGAGCGAGGGTCTGCCAGAACGGGGTAGCACCGGTGCTTGCAATGGTGTCAAAAGCAAGACCCAAGATACCGGCGGTGGAGCCATCGATAAGTTGAGCAGTAATCTGGTCGACCAAGAGCCAAGTCTGGGGTTGAACTCGAAAACCGCCCATGGTTACAGTATCGCGAACGAGATCACCAGCGGCTGAACCGGAGCCGTAAGTGATGGTGATTTGGACTGGTTGACCGGAACTGGTGTGGCCAAGTTGAAAGGTACTTGAGCTGTTGCTGTTGAAGCTCGGGGTACCCTGACTGCAGGTTGTGCAACTCGCACTCGTGACCCACAAATCAGCGGAACCTGTGTCTAGTATAACATTGAATGATTGGGGGCTGTTTGAGATTTGAGTTGGAGTGTTTGGAATGTGGGGTGGGTAGGACGTCAGACGCACGGTGTTCCGATCTGAATGGCACCTGAGTAACTGGAGTCATGGCCCTGTAAATCATCGTTAAAATGTGGTAAGGATTATAGAAGAGAACGAGAAGGACATGGTTTGTGACCGAGATTGCGGCGGTGTTCTGGCGTTTAGAGGTGGAGGGTGGGGCGTAACCGTACTTGTTTCTCAGGGCGTCCGCAGCATGTGCGTAGTCGAATGGGAGAGGGTTGCGCTTCTTCACGAGAGGGATGTGAAAAGGCTCTGCGCCAGCAAAGCCGAGACATGAGAGTGCCGCCAGGGACAGATAGAGGGGGATCATAATGAGAGAGGACCGAAGGAGAGGAGGAGGAGGGTGAAAGGGAAGGACGGATGGAGCCAAATGTCGTTGCTCGGCTGTCAATCAGTCCCGTCACGTGCCTGTCCGCTCTCCACGCATCTGCATGGCACGGCTATGTCAAAAATATTAAAATACAGAAAGCAAGGGCCAGCGTGGTCACTGCAGCCGTTCCAGAACGGATTCTTTGCGAGTCAATTCCAGAACGGATGCTTTGCCAGTCATCAGAACGGATCCTTCTCCCAGCCGCCGTACTCAATCCCAGAATGGATCCTTCCTCCACTCTCCCTCCACAGTCACCGCCCTCACCCTCCTCACCCCCGCCGGATCGCCTTCTTCCCATTTCGCTAGATAGTGGATCTCCGTGATTCCCGACGTTCTGAGATAGTCGGCCAATCGTTTGTAGTTCAGCCCAACGGCGTGCTTTCCGTGGCTGTCGTCCGAGAGGCCAAGCTTTCCCCCACGCTTGATGATCATCTGTGTAGACAGCATAAATACAGCGCCGGTGTCGGCGTCCGAATGACAACCCTACCTCGAGCACGTCCCCTCCTGGATATCCTGTGTCCCAGCCTTTCCGAAGGGGGGCTGCGCTGGCCTCGAAGAGCGCTCCATAATCCACAGCAACCTCTATGTTTCTCTCCAACTTTTCCATGGCCCTGGGGTAGTCCGAGAACAGTAAGTGCGGCCTGTATAGCCGACACAAGTCGATGTGGCCGACGACCTCCGGGCGGAACCTCTCCAATACCTCGAGTTGGGCATCAAAGTACCCACACAGAAACCCCTCCATCCTCTCCTCTTCCGTCTCGCCCTGGAAGGCTCCGAGGCAGGATTGGAACGTGGCAAGGTCAAAATCGATTGGGATCCCCCGAACGTGGTGCACGGATCCAACGATGTATTCTATCCTCTCTCCAAACCGCTCCAAGAGCTCCTCCAAACCATCCAGGTCCAGCGGCGTGATGTACTCCGTTTCGAGTCCCACCAGCAGAGTTATTTCGCCTCGATAGGCCTGCTTGAGTCGATGAGCTTCCTCGATGTACGCTTCGAATCGTTTCATGAGATCTTCCGGCGTGAGGCCATTCTGAGAGTTGGTTACCGCACGTCTACAAACGGGCCTTAAGGTTCGATTCTCCTACCTCCTCCGGGTAGAGATCTCTACTTCTGTAGCGCGGGACGTGCTCAGATAACCCATAAACCCGAAAGCCTCGCCTGATCGCCTCCACTACTATTTCCTCCAAATTGTCCACCGCGTGCTTGCAGAATTGGCCAGAATGAGAGTGATGGCTGTAAGGCATCCCTCTTGAATCTCTTGCAAGGAGGTTGTTTGGTCCAGAGGCTGTTGCCAAACAATCCGGTGGCGCAACTTGAAATCCATCCCTCCCGTCGCGGACCTTGTCTCACTTGTCTGTCCTGCAGATGGGGCTTTTTTCGCCTTCGCTTCACTTGGACGCTCTCCAGAAACTTGTACCTTCCTGGCTCAAACCACAAAACACACCAAACGTTCGATTCTTCGCCTACGGTATCATTCTCGGGTTTTCCTTCTCCCTCACTGCAACTTCCTTCGTTCTCTACCTCTACGAGAAAAAGCAACGCGAGATCGCATTCAAGTTCAGGCCACGTCCTGTTGAACTGAGGACCGATGAGGTTGTTTGCGGCGTTACGGGTTTGATTGGTGGACTGGTTTATTTCTAGGTGTCCTGACGCGCGTACTGACCCTCCCACTCCAGGAAATACACCATTGATGAGGATAAATTCCCTGAGTGACGCTCTGGGCGTGAACATTCTCGGAAAGGCAGAGGTCATCAAAGGGTACATCTTGGTTGTGCGGGCCCTGACACAATTATCAAACTAGTTCTTGAACCCGGGAGGAAGCGTCAAAGACCGCGTCGCTTTGAGAAGTCGGTCAGGTCTGGACATTCTCAAGACTGAACGCTCACGCCTTGCCAGTTATCGAGGACGCGGAACAGCAAGGTCTCATCCGCCCACATACTGGATCTCGGATTTTTGAAGGAACAGTTGGGTCCACCGGGATTTCCATTGCCACGATAGCTAAGGCACGGTGTGTTTGCCGGGTCCTTGCTCCGGTATCCCCGTTCACGAATCATACAGTGGATATGATGCGAGTGCGTGTATTTAAATGCCCGGACGACCCACTCCCTGAACGACCCCATGCGGACAGCAATCATCATGCCAGACGACGTCGCGCTTGAGAAAGTGAATGCCCTGAGGTGTTTGGGCGCGACAGTCGAACGTGTTCGCCCTGCAAGTATCATCGATACCAAACATGTACGTCCTACTCTCGCGTACCCTTGATCCCGTGCCCGCCCGAGGGGTTATGATACTGAATCTTGAATCCGTCTTGGGTTTTAGTATGTGGTGCGACCTCCATCTCGAGACCCTGGACATGCGAGTAGGCGGAGCTGACCACCATGAGCAGAACCTGGCCCGTCAATACGCCGTAAATTTTGGCAAACACGGTACGAAAGAACCGTCGGACTGCCATCTAATCCAGACTACAGAGTCCGTCTTTGTTACGACGACCATGGACCGGGTCCCACCGCGAGGAGATGGGATAGACCATTCAGACGATAATGCAAAGCTCGAAATCGAGCCAAGGGGTTTTTTCGCTGATCAATTTGAGGCGAGTTTTTCTCCCACAACTTATTTCCCTTTTCTCCGCCCGCACTATCCCGTGGGTATTCCGGCGGACCTGTTTACGTCTTACGGCTCGTGCCCATGACCCTGTGACGGCAAACGACTGGAAAGGGCAGCATGATTCATCTCACAATTCATTTATGCCCCGACTACCACACGTTGTGCCTTCGGTTTCTTCCGCCCGTAGGCAGTTCTTACGTCCACGGGTCTGCGGTCCCCCCCCTTCGGCTCTTTTTCTTTGTTGATGAAGCATGGAGCTTCCGTGACGTCCACCGGCCGCTTTCTCCGGCTCTGTGGGTTTCGGTGAATTACGCAGATCATCTGCGTTCATCCGAGAGGCTTTGCATCCGGTGTTTCGATATTTCAGTGCGGGGGGACTTGGGAGATCTGATGCTCGCCACGTCGCACGCGGGATTTATGGCGGAATTCATGGGCGCTCCAGTCAAAGTTGCCTCGATCGTGGTCGCTGCTCGAAAAGGCAAGCTCCGCATCCCATCATACGGCCGGATACCGCGCCTAATCGGACGTGCCGATGACATAACCCCGACCCCGAGTCGAAAGCTCTATGCTTCTCCTTTTCGGCTGACCCTCGTCCTTTTATTTTTCTTTCCTACTTTTGTTTTGCGTTTCGAAGTTTGGCGTCGATGATGCGCGACCCGAGAAATCCTTGGGACACACGAGCTAAACTCTGTTCTGCGCCAATTTATTCTTCTTTCCGTGGACCCATCTACAGAACAGAAGTAATTTCGATGCGCATTTCGAAGGAACGGGACCTGAGATCTGGCGTCAAACGAACGGGACGGTCGATGCATTCATCACAGGGGCGGGTAAGTGACCGAGTTCTCGTACTTGTTTTACAGGGCGGGTATCCAATGGCATGGCGTACCGAGGGTGCGGACAATGCGGTCGTCTGTCTGATGATCGCACCATCTCCAGATGAGTTGGGACAGATGGTATCGTAACCCCCCTTTCCATCTTGACACCCGCGCGGATGGAGATTTCCTTCATTCCTGATCTTCCCTGCTTTACGCTAACCTTTTGGTCCCATGACACATTGGTCCGCAACCACAGTGTTACCCGCGTTGATTTGACCCATCCGTCCCGCTGGACGCGGCCCCACGAACCGAAATGGGCTAACTTCTTCTCAAACTCTTCGTAGGTACCGGCGGAACCATTTCCGGGATCGGGCGGTTTCTCAAGTCCATAAAGAAGGATGTTCGGATCGTTTTGGCTGATCCCGAGGGGAGCGGGTTGTATAACAAGGTGAGTTCGTAAGCGTTCAACAGATCTTGACGGACCTGCTTTCGTTACCATCGAATCTTTTCATTGGTCCTCTGCGGCGCTGGGTCATTTCCCTGGTCATGGGAAGATCTTTTGCTACGGGGTCTAGGTCCGAGTCGGATGTAGCTTTCACTTTTTATCTTACCCCCTCCCGCATCACCGGCTTCGGTTCGATTCATCCTCGTTCTTGTATGGGATTCGAGTTGCTGCTGGGTCGGCCTCCGATTTCCCATTTTCTGCTTGTGGGAGATTTTCGTCCCGACGCCGACCGAAAGCCTTTGGGTCGGATCTGATTTGGCGAATAACGTACAAGGTTAAGCATGGCGTCATGTTCGATAGGCGGGAAGCCGAAGGAACGAAGCGGAGACACCAGGTTGATACCGTCGTCGAAGGGATGTGAGTGGTGGTCGTATCCCTCTTCCCTCTCTCGATCCCCGCTCACACCGCCTCGAATGCAGCGGAATTAACAGGGTCGTAGAGAACTTCGAACTCGCTCTTCCAATCATTGATGACGCTTTCCGGTGAGTTGATGATATTTTCCGCCCGAACCTGTCTCCACTCCACATGCGGACGCGCGTGGGTGTTCGCGCCGCCCATACCGTTCGTTCCCGGATAATTCACTGGTGGTGGCGCAGAAGGCACCGAGCCAGTCAGCTGCGAAGGTCGAAACGGTTGAACTGGTGATCCCTCGCGTGTTTAATTCGTTCATTTCCGATTGAATTCGATTTGATCCTTTCCCCCCACCCTTTCTTTCCTCCGCTCCTCCCCCTCTCTATCCTGGACGGGACCGGAGATCAAAATTAAATGGGAATGATTGACGCTAATTTGGTTGGATTCGTTGTGGTTAGGATAACGGATGTTGAGGCCGTCAGTATGGCCAGGTACCTCGTCGAGAGAGACGGGCTGTTCGTGGGCTCAAGCAGCGCTTGTAATTTGGTCGCTGCCGTTAGGTACGTCAAGAAGATGGGATGGAAGGATGGTCAAACCGTCGTCACGATTCTGTAAGTGGCCCTCGTCATCACATGCGCCATGTCCACTCGTTTGGGTTAGGACCGAAACCCCTTCTGATCTCTGGGAATTTTCTCTTTTTTTCTCTCCCGTAGATGCGATTCGGGGAACCGGCATTACTCGAAGGTAATTACCTCCTGTTGTGTGGCGGTGTTCATCAGAACTCACAGCGGGGCGCGGGTAGTTCTGGAATGATGAGTACCTCCGTAACGCGGGCATCCCGAACGACATTCAGATCGTCAAAGACCTGTTACAAGAACCGATCTCTGAGGTTCAACCCGCGTCGAGAGGGTAGAACCGACCGCGAGCGCGGTTTAGGGCTTCGAAAGAGACCGAGGGGAGCACTCTAGAAGCACAAGTTGTGATGTCCAGTTGGCAACAATCATCAAACTTATCTATGAACGAGAAAGCAGAACGCCAGCGAGTGCCTGAGGTTGTGCCGGTCAGGGTCGTTGACGGCTGCCGGCATTGAGTGGTAGGGCGTCACAAATGAATCGAGCATCGTCAAAATTCCTTGGGCGATACCCCATACGTAAAGCCACGTTACAAGTTAACCCGCGCCAGCACAAGGCGAGTTGGTGGGAATTACAAAGAGAGGTGGGAAGATGTTAACTGGTGGGATTAACACCGCTGTCGGAGGTGTGGAGAAAGAAAATTTGAACAAAAACAGAAATGGGGATAAAATGGTGATGATGAGGGATCGAATCGGGACCAGTTAACAATCATGGTATTGTCGAATCCTTGCGGGGAAATCACTGCCGGGGCGGGGGTGTCTGCATGGACGTGGATGGAGTCGAAGATAACGGCACAACGAGAGACGAGCTCGTTGATGCCGAGATTGAAGGGACGGCAAGGTTCGGCGGCCTCGGGGAGTTCTTTACCCCTTGGGATCTAAGAGAGGGATGTTAGAAACATGCATGTCGAGAAGAAGAAAAAAAAGAGAAACCCTAAAAATAATCTCGGAGGGGGGACAATGGTGATGGAAGGGGAGGGTGGGACGGAAGAAAAAGAAAAAAGTATCCGTTCAAGCGCATGAAGGAAAAAGAATGCGATGAATGGGTAAGGGGAGAGAAGAACCGCGGCGGACGGAGGCATTGTCCAAAAACGGGGGGAAGGATGGAATTGAATTGGGTTTGCTTTAATGATGATGATACCACAATGGCGGGATTCCCTTGAGAGGGTGTCCTGCGAAGGAAAAAAGAAGGAAGGGAGAAGAACGCAGGCGATTGGCTCAAACAGAGAGTATGGGGGATGGAAGACAAGAGCCGGAATAGCTCCAGGCCTTCGCCTGACGGCGATCGCGACATGTGCGTTTGCGGAGGGAGAACAAATATTTGGAAATGTGGTAACCCGCGGACGCCGACGACGTGACTAGAGCGGAGAGCGGGAGGATCGTTTGGTCGGTCGGAGGCGTAGGACAAAGAAGGGAAAATCTGCACAGGCGAGCCGCGGGGATGATGGGCTGAATTTCGTCCGCATCGTTTCGGTAGTTATAATAAATCCGCGCGGAAAAGAAGCAACCATACGTCCAAAAACCGTTGGAGGAAGAAAGGGTAAAAAGCCCGCAAAGTTTTGCGCGACCGTAGGATTTCGAAAGAAGGTAGGGTAATGGGATAGAGACACTCAAGCACTAGCTCACTCACCCTGACGGCTGTCCGGCGTTCGACACAGTGTTAGAGTTAGCGTTAGCTTGAGCGTTCGCATTGGTTGTCAAGTCTGGCGCAATCTTCAGGAACCCCGTCTGGACCAGAAAGTCCCACACGCGACTCGTCTTGTTGACGTCGATCTTGACCAAATCCCGAGCTTCGCGTCGACGAAGCTTTCCACCTCTCCTGGCGTATTCTCTCACGAGGGTTTCCTTGATTACGAGGTAAGGTTTCGGCAGGATCCGTAGAGATGAACAGAGAGCCTGTTCTTCCGGTCGGAGTAGGTGGAGCATAGGACTGTTCGCCAGGTTTAGGGGGGCCGCTGAAAACCGAAATAGAAAGGGTCAGAAGGGGGGGCGGTTGATTCTTTGTTTTCCGTGAGGCTGACGCACCAGGTTTACGGGCAGGAGCACCGTTCGTTTGACCGCCCGACTTGGACGCGGACTCGGGACCTTCCGAGCCCCTCGGGTCCGTGACGGAAGACTGACGTCCTGATCCATTCCGCTGGGCTCGCTCCGAGGTATACCAGTCTCGGGTGACAGTCGCCCTCGCTTGCACCTCGAGCAAGGAGTCAGGATAATCAAATCTGGGGAAGAGGGTAATAAAAACCGGATATACCTTTTTGGCAAGATCCGAATCGTATTTCTCGATGTCTCCCGCGGACCGCAGACCGAGTCTCCTATATGTCTGAAGCTCTTGAATGCGTTTTCGCAGCATTGCCTCATCTTGGGGGTTGAATTGAAACGAATTGAGACGGAGTTGCACCACGGGGGTGGTATTACATACAACTTACAAACTATATCCGCGCAGAACACCTCGTAATCCGCCGCCGACTGTAATTTGGCGAAAGGACGGAGGCGGTGGACGATATCCTTCTCTTCTTTGGGTCGCTTCTTGTCCGCAGCTTGCATCTACAGAACGTCCGTGAGATGAACGAGCAGCTCCAAATGACAGACCGCACTCGCCTTTTTGTACTCGAGCAGACCACGCTCGAACATGATAGCCTTGTTCTCATGGCGCTTCTCGACACGACTGGCATATACATCCAACAGGGTGAGCTTGAAGGCGATAGAGTCATCTGTCTCGATAGGAGGGGGCATCATATTTTCCTCTGCCTCGGCATCCTCTTCGTCGTCAGCCGACTTATCGACGGGCTCAGATCTCTGGTTGCTCGCATTTCCGTTGAGCAAAGCGTTGTGGCCGTTGATACCGCCATTGATTACGTTTTGGGACTGATTGATCGAATCTAGGGCGGGGCCAGAGCTTGAAGCGGTAGGGTCCGATTTCTCGTTGGGCGGTGGAGGGGCGGTATCATCAAAGGGAATCGAGTCGCCACCGTACTGGGTCACGATGCCGAATTCTAGATCTTTCACGAGGTCTTCGGCCTCGTTGTCGAGTTCGTGTTCAAATTCGAGACGCCCTGGAAGGAACGTGGCGATCTCGTGCACTGCAGGAGCTGATGTGGGAGCCACTTTGGGAGTGGGAGCCGGGGCGGTGTTCATGTTGGATATTCGCCTCCGCTTCCGCTCCTGAAACTCGGAAGCGTCTACCTCAAACCGTAGATCCATTCGCTGGCGTTCATCGTTAGACCAATTCATACGAAGGAAACGGAAGACGTAACATACTGGTAATGGCCAGTTTGGGGCGTTGATGTAGACAGATTTGTAATGTTCCTCGACTTCATCCTTGGTCCGCGTTCCGATGTGTTCAGCGATGGCCTGCCAGTTTCCCAAACCCTGGAGAGAGACCCCCTCGAGCAGCAAGAGTTCCCTTGTCGGAAAGGGATAAGCACCGAAGGGACTTCTGTCACAATGGTAATGAACGCTTACTCATCAGCGCCCCAGTCCTCCGTAAGAATGGGGTACGAGTGCAACTCCTGTGATCGGAGGTGAGAGGGTTGAGAGCGAATGCGGAGGTGAATCACGAGGTGGACATCCATACCACTACGCGATAGGGATGGTTGCGTTTGTGCCTCGCAAATTCTCTTCCGGTGCAGAAACACGAAGGACAGATGTCGACACCGTCGCCGGGTTCACAGAGAGGATCGGCGCATTTTATTCTGACGGAGTGGGTGAGATCGCGACGACAGCTGTCACACTCGATCTGGAGGCCGGGCTCAGTAACGGCTGTTGTTGTAGGCGAGCGGTTAGCGAGGGGGAAGAGAAGGGAAGAGAAAGGGAGATTGACTCTGGATTTCTTCGGGTGGCTGGGGCTGTCTCTTCCTGTGGGTGATGGTCATTGCGTGAGTCCGGAAAAGGAAGGGGGGGTGATCGAATCCAGATCGCCGTTCCTCATCTCGCACGCGTTCACCGCCCGAATGGAGGGGATTCGTCCGGGAGGGGAGGATGAAAAATTTAAGAATTTACCAAGGAAAATAATTTCATCTCTGACGCCCACCCCCCGCTTTTAAATCTCAATGCATCCCGTCTGACGTTCAGGACAGACTCGCCCCCCCCTCCCCTCTTCCCATGAACGATCTCCCTCATCACGGTCCAGAGCGCAAGACCTGCATGCCATGTCGGTCAGTTCCCTCTTTCCCTCTCTCTTCCCCTCGACGTGCTCCCGTGTTCATCACACCCACAGTAAACGAAAAGTAGTGCGTGATCATCTTATCCAACCCACTCCCAGAGCCCCCCAAGTTCACCGGTTCACCACCAGAAATGCGACGGTCGCCCCCCCAAGTGCGGTCCCTGTTCTACCGCAAAACGGGACCTGGACTGTGTGTTCCCCTCCAGACCGGAGAGCCGAGACAAGAGGAATGCATTGCCCAAGGGAAAGGCTTGTCTCTCATGCAGGTTCGTAGCACAGATCCTCTCGATCCTCCTCTGAGGGTCCCCCCTCCTGATCCCCGGTCTCGTCCCCCCA
>QFEV01000353.1:10530-26313 GCA_003316405.1 Thelephora aurantiotincta
GCAACCAGGGCCATTCATCCTCGTGTTCCACTGGGAAGTCCGGGGGCTTGACAAGAAATTTCTTTGGACACGCTTTGTATTCGAGTTTCGACCAGAAAAAGAAAAAGACGGTTGTGTCTGGGTTTGATGAAATCCTGTGACGCGACTGGCCAGTGCTGGCAACAAGCACGAGGCATTGACGCCAGAGACTTCATCCTGCACCACCCATAGTTCGAGAATGCCATCGTCAAAAAAGTCCAAGAAATCTCGCCAACCTTCGCAACATCCTCTGTCTTTGGGTATTCCCACCCACATCGCCCTGGGGCCTATCGGCATCGGTGTGGACCTTGCACTGGACGTCGGCTCTGGAGCTCCGTTCGACCGAAACTTAGCGGCCGGTGGGGCTGGTTTGAGCACGGCGACAGGGGCAAACAACAGGAGGGGTTTTCGCATTATATTTCCAGAGAGCGGTGCGGATCGACAACCTGGTGTGTCGGGTGTTCCAACCCCAACTCTTGGACATGAAGATAGGGTTACAGGTGAGTGCGTTCACTGTAGCTGATGGGGTCGATGCTTACAATCTAGCTAGCGCTGCATGGACCAGGAGTCCCCTCGAACGTTCCCGACGAGCAACTCGGTCACAACGCTCCTGATGTCCACCACGCTGAAGGGCCGTCGGAACAACAGGATCGCGAAGAGCACAAAGACAAGGGAAAGATCGCGGAGCAACCACAGGTGCCATCTCTCAGACAAATTCCCAACGATGAACGTGTCGGCAATGGCGCGCATGCTACTGCCCAGCCGGTGGAACCGGTATCCGTGCGAGTCCCATTCAAAAGGGACCCAGGTGGCACTGGAAAGGGTGAAAGTGAGCCAGGAGAAGTCTTGGGAGGTACGCATCGATATCGTCATGTGGCTAGCTTTCTGTTAACATCCGAGTCGTCCAGTTTCGATCCCAGAGAGAGGCCCCAAGGATATGGGTCATAGGACTCCTGCCATTCTCGCTGGTATCACAAAGGGGACCCCAGATGGATTCGGTGCTCTCAAAGCCGTTCTAGGGGCCATTTCTGCCATTTATGCAAATCACAAGGTTCGGTTCTGACCTCTCACTCAGAATTCTTTGACAAACCCATCTACAGGAGACTATCGCCGCAAGAGACAAGATCGAAGACCTCACCTCACGCATAGCGGAATTGGAAGCACTCTTTGCAACGCGTCCAGGTGATGTGGAAGAACAGAGACGCCGGAGTGAAGTGATACGGTATGTTATTGCTTTTACCTTTGACTCAATGCTAAATTCGCTCCAGCAAATTCAAGGGTGCTGAGGGGCAACTGCAGTCTTTGTCTAAGAAACCTGGACTGCGGCGCCTTGCCGACCACGCTCGAGACGATGAAGAGGTTTCTGGGTTGCTCGAAGATCTACGTGTGATTATCTCAGATTACAAGGTTTGTTCGTGACTCTGGTACCCTTATCCGTGCTCACGAGGGGGATAAATGGCTCGACAGGCAGCGATCAACAAGCAAGAATTCAGGAGTATAGTGAGTGTTCGTCTCTCTCGCGTTCGAGGGAAGAAAATAACTGTCTCTACAGGATGCAGGTCAGAACGCATCCCGCTTTGCAAGACAGGTTCCTGACATGAGTTCCTAACCTGACAGCCGAAGCATCCGTCCTCAACAACTTCCGCTGCGCGCAGGGCGCCGAACACCGACATGGCGAACGCAAAGGTTGTCTGAAGGGAACCCGCGGGGCCGTTCTGGACAAGATTGAACTTTGGACGAGGGACTTCACCAAACTACCTGTCTACTGGCTGAACGGGCTGGCCGGGACAGGAAAGACCACCGTTGCCCAGACGATCGCTGAGAGGACGTTCGCGGACGGACAGCTTGGGGCTTCCTTTTTTTGTTCACGAGACTTCGAAGACCGCAGCAACCTCCACCTCATATTCCCCACCCTCGCCGTCCAATTGGCGCGCAAGTACTCCGAGTTTCGATCGATCTTCATCCCCTTGGTGCGGTCGGACCCGCAGATCGCCTACGAGTCCCTATACAACCAGCTGGACAAGTTGATCATGCAGCCGCTCAAAGAATCCGCCATCTCTACAGTAATCGTGATCGACGCTTTAGACGAATGCAAAGACGAGGAATCCGCTTCGGCGATCCTATCAGTCCTTGGACGATTCGTATCCGAGATGCCAAAAGTCAAGTTCTTCGTTACTGGTCGTCCGGAGCCGCGCATTCGAGAAGGCTTCCGCCTCCCTCTATTGGTGGATGCCACGGATATTTTTGTTCTCCACGAGGTCGAGCCGACTGAGGTTAACAGTGACATACGACGGTTCTTTGAGCATAGCTTCTCAGAGCTTGTTCGCCGTCGTGGACTAGGTAGCTGGCCAGCCAGAGGACAGGTGGACCTGCTTTGTAAGCGAGCTGCGGGGCTGTTTGTCTACGCCGTTGCAACAGTAAAGTTCATCGACAATCGGAACACCAGCCCCAGAACACGTCTGGATCTCCTTCTCAAGTTGCCGAAAAGCACTGCCCACGAGGGGAAGACCAAGTTCAGCGAGAACTCAACCCTTGATCTGCTGTACACGTTAATCCTTCAAGAGGCTTTTGGCGGTGACGACCCACAAGATGACCCCAAGCTCCGCTCCGTCCTCGGTGCTGTAATCCTCGCTCCTAACCCCCTTTCTCCTTCCACTATTTCCACGCTCCTTGGACACAACCCCGAAGATGTATCCCTCCAATTGCTGTCAACTCACTCACTCCTGGTCGTTCGAGAAGACATAAACTATCCCGTTCGGCCCTTCCACAAATCATTCCCCGACTTCGTCACTGACCCCTCCCGGTGTACCAACGAGAGATTCCTTATCTCTCCTCCCGATCACCACCTGAAACTCTTGGCCAGTTGTCTCAAGCTGATGAACCAAACCCTGGAGAAGAATATGTGCAAGCTCCCGGAGGCTATCAAAAACTCTGAGGTAGATGATTTGGAGGAGAGGACAGGGCGATACATAAACCATGCTTTGCGATATGCATGCAGGTCTTGGCACAAACACCTTGAGGATGCAACCCACACATCTGAAGTTACTCCTATTCTTCATCACTTCCTGGAGAAGAAATTCTTATTCTGGCTGGAAGTGCTTAGTGTCCTTGGTTCTGTGAGGGATGCAGTTGATGCATTGCGAGTGACCACAGAGCAGTTGGAGGTGAGTCAAGATTCTGTGTTAGATAGTTTCCCTGAATTGACTTGAACCAGGAATCACCAACTCTGGACCTTGCCAATGACTGCTTTCATTTTGTCACTGCATTCTTTGAGGCCATCAGCACCTCTGCTCCACACATCTATTCCTCTGCCCTTCTCTTATCTCCCAAGACATCCATTGTGCAGAGGCTGTATGGTCCATACACCCACCCTCTGGCAAGAGTTGTCCAAGGGATACCTGCTTTATGGAATCCAAGTGTTGCAAATGCCAAGTTCCCCTCACACATCCTTGCTGTTGCTTGGTCATCACACACCAGGTTCATTGCAGTTTCCTGGCATGATTCTAGCAGGGTGGTGATCCTGGATGCAGCAACCCTTGAGCAACTCCATACCATGCACCCCCCAAACAAAGCCAAAAACTGGAGAAGCCTCATCTTCTCTCCAGACAGCTACTTGTTAACAGGCCACTCTCATGACAATGGTTGTATTGTCAGTTGGGATCTTCAGACAGGTGGTATGATCAGCAACATCACAGTATCCATTGGGTGGAGCCACTCATTGTCATATTCTGAGTGTGGAACAATGCTTGGGGTCTTATCCAACCAAAAAGCCATCACCATCTACAACATTCTCTCTGGCACACAAATATCTTCCCATTCAGTCCCAGAATCCACTTCCAGCATTTGGACCCATGGGGAATATCTTCAGTTTGTTACTGCAGAATCAGAGTTAGGGTCCATTGACATTTGGGAAGTTGGATTTACCTCAAGCCAGGCACCCACAAGGATCAGCTCTCTGTCTCCCCCACATACCTTCCCCCCTGGTGCATTTGTATTCCTTGCTACCCGCCCTCGGCTTGCCTTCATTTATCAAGGGGGAATTCTGGTATGGGATCCTCAGCATTCCAAAGTTCTCCTAGATTCTGCAGATTTCAACAATCCCAGGGAAATATCCTTCTCCCCTGATGGCCATTTATTTATATGTGAGACTGGTGGTGAAGGGTTTCATCTCTGGAAAGACTCTCCCAGTGGCTATCTCCCCCATCAGAAACTCACATCCAGTGTCAAATATACCAAACCAGTCATTTCCCCAAGTGGAGAATCATTTGTTGCATTTGGTGGTCCAACTCTTGAGCTTTGGCACATAACAAATTCCCCCTCTTCCTCCACAAATCCAACTCAACTTCCCCTCCATAACTTCCTTGCAGAGTTTTCCCCTGATGGATTGTTGGTGGCAGTCACAGAGTGGTTGGGCAACACAGTCTCTATTCTTGACACCAAGTCTGGCATCCCACAACTAGTCATCAACATGGATACACCTGTTTGTGGTCTGAGGATCACAGGGACAAGTGTCCTTGTTGCTAGTGCTAGCAAGGTTACCACATGGGACCTACCAGCAAGAGACTGTGCCCTTGACACTAGACAAGACATTGCCAACAGTGTCCAAACTCTCACAATTGCACACCCAATGACTGAGAATACATTACATGCATCCATATCCCCCAATCTCAACCATCTTGCCTTTAGCCATTTCCCCCCAACTATGAGACCAAATCTCCACATCTACAACATGGCCACTGGGGAACTCCTTGCAGATACTCTGATGTATGGGTCTCTGACATTTTTTACTGCTGACAGTAAAAGGATCTGGTGTGTTTCACATCATAGCAAGCCAGTGCTGTGGGGAATTGCAAAGGATGAGGAGTCTGGTACCACTGAGCTGGAGTTTATTGAGGTAGCTGAGGAACCACAAGAAGGATTTCCCTGGCACTCCCCTTGTGGTTACCAGGTTACAGATGATGGGTGGATAGTTGATCCTGGGAGGAAGCGGCTTTTATGGTTACCCCACCATTGGCGGTCAGTATCTGAGATAGAAAGAAGGTGGAGTGGGAAGTTCCTTGTACTGTTGCATACCGGATTGCCGGAAGTTGTCCTCTTAGAATTAGAGGTTTGATTGTCCTTTTCACCGTCACTATACGTTGTAACTCAAATTCTGAGAAAGCTTGGCTATTACACATATTCCTTGTCCCCAACAATGGCTAAAACCCTCGCATGTCCCCATAAGTATCCCGCGGGATAAATCACCCTGGAACCTAAATGATTCGGCTGGCCTCAATCCACCGAACGACTATGCGTGTGGTGTACTGGATTTTCCGACATAAACCCTCCGGCCGGGTCGGTAGAGTGCTACCGTGGCGGGAGTATTTGGACAGAAAACCGAAGACAATGTGTATAACGACGGGAGCGAAGAAAGATAAAGACAGCAAGGAGAAGGAATCGAGAAGAGAAAACAAGATACAGATAGGATACACTGAAAATCGGAGAGACGCTACTTCAGCATCCATCGAAGAAACCCACGAAAATTACCACTCCTCTATCGCATTAACCGAGAATAGATCCTGAGAGGGGGCGGGGGAAGGGACACTAATGCGTAGTGGAAGGAGACCCACCCGTGAACATGGCCTTGAGAGTCTGATTGTTCCTCTTCTGCCTCACACGATCCGCCTCCTCAGCTCCTCCTGTCATCTTCAGCTTCTTCCCACCGACAAACCCGGACAGCTCGGCTTGGAACTCGTCGGCCTGACTCGCCTTCTCCTTCTCTCTACTCTTTTCGTTCGCCGCGATCGCCTTCAGCCTTTTCTCCGGATCGACAGAGTTCCCCCTGATCTCCGCCATAACGTTGTTCAGTGACCCAGAGTCCGCCTCCCCAGTCATCTGTCTCGCGAGTTGTCTTGACCGTCCGGCTGCCTTCCCAGCTCCACTACCTCGTAGAGAGATGACTTTCTCGACGTGTCCGTAGATATCCATAACGGCCTTATGATCTTCTTGAAGGTCCATCAGGAACTCTTCCTGATGTGATAAGAACTGTTGTTCCTCCACGATCAACTGTAGCTCCTCCTCCCACGTCTTCTTCCACATCGGTTTGACGGTCGTGATGTGATCCTTGAGACTGGTAAGCTCGTTCGCCAAAGACTTGATGTCCCCCTTGATGACTTTCAGGACCTGTGGTCTGGGAGAGACGTGACGCTTAAGCACATCATCTTTGACGTTCTCGACGGTGTCTTGGAGTTCCTCCATCTTCGTCAGCACATTCTGACTTCTGGTGTCCAGCTTCGCCTTGCCGTCCACGATATATGACCGTGCCCCGGAAACCTTGGCAGAGGCAAGCTGTCGGACGTTCTGCGTCTGATTGCGTAGGGAACCCAAAGTTTCCTTAGTCGACTTCATGAACTCGCTGTACAGTTGTCGCGTAACTCCAAGATCCCGACGAAGGTTCTGCACCTCATCGAATTGTGTCCTCAGGTCCCCAACAATCCGCGTTGTTACCTCGCCACCAGCAAAAGAAGCCATAGACGCTCCAGTCATATGGGTGAGCACGGGAGCAACAGAAGATTCAGGCAGACCGTGTGGCTTGGGGGAGGCAGAAGGTTCGTCACTGTAGATCTGGGATAGCCGGCCCGCTGCCCTCTGGAACTGTCTGTCAGTCGGTCGAGCTGTGGAGGGCGATGCTTCCTCGGTAAACGGGCGACCGACGATGACCGGGGGTCCCGATACTCGTTGGCTATTTGCGACGATGGCCCGCAAATCCTTGATGTCGTTCGAGAGGCTGGATATCTGAGTGTCGATGTGTTGTTTAATCTGATCCAGAGCTGCGACCGGGGGGCGTCATCGTGAGCAGAGAGTACGGTCAATCTCTTATACTCACGTTCGATGTTGAGGGACAGAAGACACTTCTCCTTAATCTCGTCCATGTCCTCCAACTCGTACTGGATCCCACTCGACCCATCGCGAATGTAAATCGCAGGGAAGGAATCCATCCCGGGACTGTACGAGAACTTGTCCATAAACAAAACACGAAGCATCGCCATGGTCAACCCGGGTTCGACTGTCGCCTTCTTCACCTCCCTTCCCACTTGCATGAACACGGTGAACGGTTGGCTTGGCACAGGTAGCGACGGTTTTGGCGAAACCTGCGCTTTTTTCTCAGACTGTGTATCGCTCGCAACGCCCTCCTCTTTCGCAGACTCGGTCGCAGGAATGGGGGGCGTTGGGGGTAACGTTTCTTCGTCCTGCTCCTGGATTGGCGGTTGACGAGCCTTTCGTGCGGAACGTTCCCGTTTTTTCGGGGTAGTCGGACTAATACCTTCCTCTGCCTCGGTCAACACGGCCAAGTCTCCTGGCGTCAATGCAGAAGAAGAAGCAACCAAGGACTTCCTGTTCCCTGCACCACCTATCCTGCTTCCCGTCATCTTTGTGATGTTGTATGTCGAGAACCTTTTCGACGCTCTCCTTTCGAGAGCATCACTTTGTTTGAGAGCAGCAAGCGAGTTGGCGATAGCGGGGGCGGGGAGTGGCTCGTGGCCGGGGGGTTCAAAAGGAGGGTGTGGCATCGGTAGTTCTGGGGATGTGGAACCATCTGCTAGGTCTGGAGATCCTGGGACACCATCCACAATGACTGACGGAATAGTGATTGGTTTGTCCACGAGAGAATAACGTTTCACAGAAGCTGGAACTACGGGAGATTGTTGGGGTGTTTGAACGGGAGGAATAGTCGGGGAAGGGACCGCATGGTTCATCGATACCCTCGAGCTTGATGGTCTCGCATCGTCATCGTGGAAGGGGTGGCCATTCGCCGAAACATGTCGTGATGGAGGGGTAGAAGTAGGGGACCCAAGGTCGATATCGCCGGTGCCTGGAGGCCGGGGAGGTGCCACGAACCCACCAACGAATCCACCGTCATCGGATTCTTCAACCAGAGGGGGGCGGGGTGGAGAGTCGATGCCGTGGATAGAAGGATTTCGCCTCGACGAGGTGATAGTCCTTCTGAGAGAAAAACCAGGGGTGTGTGCGGCATCCGGATTATTTCGATGGAGACTCCTCTGTGAATTTGTTGTGTCACGGCGGGAGGAGCGGACCGAAGATCGACTCTCATGGCGCGAGTGGCCGCTGGCGTCCGACCGGTGTTTATGTTCAGAGATGATCTTCCGATATAGTGTCTGCTTGCCACGCAGACCCTGAAGTAAGTTTGTGATGATCTTCCGCACGTCGGGCAAGTAACGTTGGAGATTTTCGGGCCGAGCGTCTTCCGCTAGACAGGTCTCCAGGATGTTCCGCAGATCTTCAGGGACAGAATGGAGTTCCCTGTGGATTGTGAGAGTCTTAGAGGTGACGGAGTTTGTGTTGCGAAAAGTAGAGGAATAGGGCGGAAGGGAGGAACTTACTTCATTTCGATGTTGTAGGCGGCGAACGCCGCCACTGCCGCATTGAAGTCGTTCCCTAACCGCACGTACACATCGCTCACATCCATATCAGTTATCTGTTGTTCGCTCCATTTGGTAAGGGACTCCAGCAAGGCCTTGATTGATACTAGGAGTCTCGTAACGGCGGACTCGACTGCAGGCTAAACGCGAAAGTTCGGAGATGAAAAAAACGCGGCATGTTAGTCACCACTGGAGGTGGATATCCGATATTTACGATGCGAGACACGTACGCTGTTTCCGGATCTCGAGCTTCGTTCACCCCCTGTACCCACTGCCGGGGCAGGAGCTGGAGTTTCCTGTGGATCGACCTGATAAGGAGGAGCGGCCATCGTCTAGCGAGGAGATATCTGGCAAAGACGTTGAGGGTGCAACGTGCTGAAGGGGTATCCCTCGCTGATTAGCCTGCACCGTGTTGGTACTGACCAGACGACGGTTTAGGGACGGATGAAGTTGATGGACGCTGGAGAGGGCTGCCGGAATTAAGCGCTTGTGGGCGTGTCAGTGATCCCGCGTCTGTCCACGGCAACTCGGCCGCGCCGCCTCCAGGACGAATATCGCTCAATTGTTCTTCATTACCGCCCAGTACCGCTTCCGCTCTGGCACGGTGTGGAGGAAACGCCCAAGGAAGTGTTCGACCCAGGGTATTTTTATGTCTGGAGCACATGTACGGAGTCTGGTTTTACTCTGCAGAGAGCACTCTGTATAGATCCCCTACTCGGCTTCATGCCCTCGAGTTTGGAACTAGTCCTAGACTAGCTTCAAGGTCTGGGCAGCCCCGTGCCAGCAACGTTTAATCCTCGAGGAAGCCACGTTGTCACTCTGGTCACCGAGGCGCCTTTCTTCCGACCAACGTATCGACATACGGGTCTATTTTTCTTGTCCTCTCGTGGAGAGAACGCGGACATGGGAATGACATTCAAGACGTTTTAAGGCCGGCAGACTGGAGTGGAGGCGATGATCGACTTTGGGTGGTCAACTGAATCACCCATCACCGACGCTCGCGGCCATGCGTTGAGACGATTGACAAACATCTCTAGACTTCCGTAATCCTATTGTCGTCTTGATCTTCATCGCCCGCCTCAACAACCCCCGAGTCATTCTCAGTCTCAGGACCTTCGTCTCGTTTGAGTAAATTGACGAGTCGCTCTACGTGGATCGAAACCTACCAATCACATCAGTAGCTTTCATCAATGATAGTAGGGAACCAAACATGCCTGTTCTGCAGTCTCTTGTAAATGGAGGGCGCGAATCACTTCATATACCGCGTTGTCTCTGAGATAATCGCGTCCCCAGCGTGTAGTACACAACAAGAGCAGCGTCTCGATATGTGTGAGTCTTAGGCCTTCGTCTGATTCCCGCTTCTTGTCGGGTGGGAGTAGTTGCAGCGAAGCAGGGAGCTTTTCAAGATCCTAGAGGGAGGTTTGTTGCATGAGCAGGGATCACCTTCCTCGATCGCTCACGACCTACATCTAGGTCAAACTCCTCAGGGCCAGCCAGAGGCAGTAAAATCGCAGGCAACACATCGATACCGGGCGCCTCCTCGGTTGAGGGAGGGATCGTTGCCCGTTCCGTCTCTGGTAAAAGCACGGCCTTGTGAGCGGGTATATGAAACGCACAATTTCTGTTCGAGTTCAGGCAACCATCACTCCAGAAGGCGATTCGCCCACTTACTTAATGGTGGAGCTAACCCCTCCCCTCCTGATCCTATCCCCGTGTTCCGTGAATACGATCACTTTCGCCAATGGATACTCCAAAGGCGAATCTTCCTGTAGCGGTTTCGTAGGAAACGGTGTCAAAAAGAAGTTTCTGCCAGTTTGCGACTGCGCAACTGTCAGCGATAAGCTTGAGAATTATGTGATCTACGAGACCGACCGTGGTAATATTGGCAAAGACGCTAGCCAGGAAGTGTAGTTCTCCTTTACGTTTCCTCTCGTCGAGCTTTTGGTTCTCGTCCACGAGGGCACCTTGAACGAATGCATCCACAAGCAGAGGCAGGGCAAGGGCATCGTGAGAGTCGCCTGGAGGGGGTAGCGGTGATGTTCCCGACCTGGACTGGACGGGATAGAAAAGTTCGGGGTTCTTTGGATCTGGAATGATCTCTATTTTCATGGAAATCAAGGTCGAAGTAACTGGCGCCGAGACAGAGAGGTTAGAGAGTAGCATGGTCGCAAGATCAGCCAATGTTGCCTGTGGATTCTTGGGGATGACGATAAGCCGCAAGGGACAAAGCTCCAGAACCGATGGAAGCGGATACCAACGAGAATATACGACACGAGAAACTGAAGGAAACCGGAATCCGAGAGGGCAGAGATCATAATCGGGGAGTCCGATAAGTTTACTAACGCTCTGAAAGCATCGTGAGCGATCGCCTGGGGAAAAAAGACAATGAGGTTGTGAGAAAATCGGAGGGCTGGGGAGATAGATTCACAAGTTGGTCACGACACAGAAGCTTGAGGTCTCTCACAGCCTCCGACTCTAGCTGCCTTCCGAACCCGCCGCCTTGCAATCCCTTGAAAAAGACAGATCGCAAGGGAGCTTCCTTCGGTGTATGTCCGAGCAAGTTCGACAGAGCGATCTGCCTGGCCTGTGGGTTGCGGTCGTGCAGGAATCGCAGTAGCTTTTGCCTCCTGGTTTCAGCCCGCCTCGAAGACGACGCTGCGGGATGAGCGAGAGGGGACCTACCTCAGATAACTGTGATTCCATTTTTTGAGCGATCTTGGATGTCCGAATTAGGAGATGAAATGGTGCTTACCTAACCAGCGCCTCTTTGTCTCCGGACGACCACTCGACCCGTGTCCCAGACGGCGTCGGTCCATTGTCCTCTCCCCCCGACCGTCGACGCCAATGGCCAACTACAACCTCACGCGCCACGTCGATGACCTCCTGAACACGACCCAGAACTCGCCTCCATCTTTCACCGTCCACCTCAAGTCGGCCCACTGGTGTCTCAACAACTTCAATGCTGGGACAAAGTTCGCTTACAACCACCAAGTCGCCGTCCGTTTCTCTTCCATCTTTCCGCTCTTTGTGACCCCACTTACGCGTCTCCTAAAGTCTTTGTTGGACGACATTCGTGCCCAACGCATCCCGGTGGATTTGTTGGAGCTCTTTGATGCCGAGAAGGTGCCGTTCTATGAGGGTTCGTCGCAGGCAACGCCACACCCACAAGGCTGCTGACGTTCTGTACCTTCTCCATCAGGGCACCTGATAGTAGAGATTAGGGATCACCGCCCGGACGACCAACCCGAAGTCTTCACGCCCCACCGCGTACTATTGCAACCGAGTGGAGAGACACTGTACACGGACATCTGTCGCATGAGTCAGACTTCGGGAGGCCTTTGGACGGACCAGCAGGCTCTGGAAGTTGAGGCACGGATCCTGGTACGCAGATCACCACATACTGGGTCCGTTGTCTAATCTCGTGCAGATGTCGACTGCGCCACCGCTGTGTCTTAATCCCGATCCACATTTAACCCGGGCCGTGAATAGCATTTTGAGAGTGTCGGTGCCAACCGCTCCTCCTTCTCTCAAGAGGAAGGCTTCTGCCATGGATCCCGAGGAGACTGCATTCGAGAAGGTCAGGCGCGCCAAGATCATGCAATTCATGAAGCCTGCCAGCACCCGCCCACACAAGTCAGTTCGTCCGCTCACACCCGCTCGTTTGCGTCTGACCATTTTCTAGTTGGAAAGTATTAGAGGCCCTCCAACGACGGAAGATGGGCATAACCGCCACAGCCCCACCTCAACCAACTGTACCACCACCAATCACGACAAATCTCCCAGCCACACCTTCATCTGTTCCTCCGCCATCAACCTCCAGTACCCCCGTCCCTCAACCCGCTCCTACTACCTTCGAACCTCCCAAACTCCCATCCGCTTCACCCGCTCCCCGTGCAACACCTACGCCTGTACCTGTACAAGTACCGCAACCTCCCCGTATTCCAGTAAATACATTCCCACAACCCTCCCCGACACCACAACCTACCCCAGCGCAGTCCTCACCAAAACCTGCCATTTCACGACTTCCTTCAACAGACCTGCACAAGCAGAGTGCATCTCCCCAGATACCGCCACCATCGACTCAACCTCAACCGCAGCCGCAAACACAGCCCGCTGCTGCGCCACAACAACCTGCCACCATCCAACCTCAGCAAACCCAACCCCCAACCGTTCCTATACAGGCCCAGCCGCAAGGCGCTCATCCCCAGTACCCTGTGTCATTCCAGCCCACAATCCCTCCGGTCAACTTCCTCAGCCAAACTCCGCCGTTCCCCAAGAAGGTAAGCAGGAATCATTTAACTCTTTCCCTTCGTACTCACAGCGTGTTATCAGGGGGCACAACCCGCACCGATGACTGCGAACCAACACCAGATGCACATTTATGCCTTCCAACAGCAACAACTTCAGGCTCAGGCGGTTGCCGTCGCTGCCGCTCGATACGGACAAACACCACAATCCCAAGGTATCATGCATGGAACACCGGCAAATATCAGTGCCACAGTTCGGAGTCCAATGGTACAGAACACACAGCTCGTGGGGAACGTCGCTCGGTCTAGTCCACTCAGCGGGAATACTCCGCAAACTTCACGATCGCCGATGCCTTCCGCCCAACAGCCTGGTGTCGTCGCTGGACAACATCCACAACAACCTGCTGCCGTTCAACAGATGCAGTCGCAGCAGATGTACAACTACGCCAATCAGTACATGGCGCGGATGTCTGCGATCCCGCAGAATCAGTCGTTATTGGCGGCGATGCATCAGGCGCAGCACGCTCAGCAGGCTCAGGCCCATGCTCAGCAACAGGCTCAACAGCAGGTCCAGGGACAAACCCAACCCCAGCCCCCCTCACAGACCCCTCAGATGCAGACCGCGACTCCGGAACAGCAACAAGCCCAGGCTCAGGCTCAGGCCCAAGCTCAGGTACAAGCCCACGCCCACGCACAGGCGATACAGATGATGTCTGGATACCCCATCTACGCGGCCCAGATGGGAATGAACGTGCCAATGCAAGGTCGTCTCCCTCCTGGATACCAATGGCCGACAACCATGGGATTCAGGCGACCGGTCAACGGCGTCGGGGTGAATGGGATGAACGTCCAAGTGAATGGACAGCCGGCACAGATGCAGGCTGCTCACGCTCAGCAGATGCAGAGAGCGATGCAGGGGAGCGTCCAGGGGAGGTGACGGTCGTGATGTGATGCGCGATTGAGCGGTAGGTAGTTGTGGGTTCTCCGGTTGGAAGGGCAGATCGTCTGTTACCCATCTGCGGTTCAGCAAGTTCTTCGATGTCTACTGGAGAGGGGGGGAGATCATTGGTTATCCATGTTGCGGTCTTGATTCTGTTCCCCCCGTTTGGTTTTCTCCTACGTGCCATTTGGCATGTCGACGGGCTTTTTTTTTACATATCATGTTGACTTTGGATGTTCTGTATCCTTATTCCCTTATTACGACATTCACACCCATCAAGTCCAGTGCCTTTTTTCCCTAAGGGCGTGCTCGCCTTGGGGCCCGGTGAAGGTCGACCTGAGGGACCCACCAAGAGTGCAACGGAACGATCCACGAGGATGGCCGCGATTCAGGCCTTCTGACGTTCGCATCAACCGGGAAAGGCTGACTGTGGGAAGCACGAGGGGGAGAGGATGGGAGTGATGCAGCAGGTGGGACACGAGACCCAAGAGTTAAGATGTAGGGCGAAATACAGTAGATGTATGCGTGCATGTGTACGTACAATTGTTGACGGAGAAGAGATATATCAAGATCAAACAATGACCGGGCTGACCAAAAAAACAACAATAATGCAATGAGAGGGAACCAGACGATGGATGGATGGGATGATTGCTAAGTGTCGTCCGAGAAAGGCAGGAAGGTGGGAGGGTAGACGGAGGAAGGTAGGGTCGGTCAGGCGCAGTGGCTTTCCTCGCCGGAAAACGGTTCCTCCCCGTCATCTTCATCGTCATCACTCCCAGCATCATCACCTGAGAGTCCATCGTCACCGGTCTCAGGGCCACCGCCAGCAGTGCCGGGACCGTCCCGTACGATCCTAGCCTCCCTTCCTCGCCGTTTAATCTATACACCACAGAGTAAGGGGTGAGCGCTGCACAGAGAGCAAATGAATCGGATGACGAACAAGCTTAGCATAGACTAGACCGCATGCGTTGCATAACGTGCGCGGACCTATACAAAACTGCGCGTCAGGTGGGGTTTTATTTATATAAAGGCACTCAGAGCCACTCACCCATCGGACCGCGCCTCCATTCTGGTGTTGAGGTAGCTTTGCACCCCAGACAAGTCTGACCCTCGGGAACCTGCGAAGAGTCATCCTAACGCCCGTCCGTCAAACCAGGGTGGACAAGACGTGTAATCACAAGACATACAACCGATGAAACAGTTTTGTCAGTGGACGAGCCTTGCGACTCGGGGATTTTCATCTCCACAGGCGATGATACATGAACCTCTTGGGTTGTTTGCGGTTCCCTCAAAGCCTCCAGCAAAGCAAAACTGGTGTCGGCCATATTGATAGCCTTGTCGAGGGCGTCTAACGGTGGCCGGGCGGTACCATTCGGTATTTGTTCGTCATGAAACGCGTTCGCAGACTGCATAATAAACAGGTAGGATTCCAAGAGCTAGAAGATGCGGGACGTGAGCCCAGGTCACCAATATTTTTGTCCCCTCATACCTTTGGGAAGTTAAACTTTTCTGGAAGTTGGGCCCCATTTATGTTACCATTCATATACGGCTTTTGCTTCTCGTGAGACGCCGAACTGTTCGAATTTCCATTAACTTGGACTTGAGTCGCCGGGGGTGGCACCTCCGTGTCCGGCGGTTTCGGAGGCTGCACAATGGGTTGTTGGGGATCGTGCCTGGCCGTCTCAACAGGTTGGGCCTCCGGCCGGTGGACCACCGGCTCGGGTGGCGGTTGTCCAGGCGCAGGATGGTAGGACATAGGAGCAGGATACTGTGACCAGGCTGTTTCCCATTGTTGTTGCGGCATGACGTAATGGGGGGACGGGCCATAATGGGGTGGATATGTCGGCTGGGAAAGTTCTCAGTATCGAAAGAGAATACACGTGAAAGAGGGAGGGACTTGGCGTTTACCGGGGGGGGAGGTCTCTGGGGGCCTGGAGGCTGATTAGGAGGATACTGGGAGTTATCGTACGTGCCGGGCGGGTATGCTCCGTAGTCGTATGGCATGTTTGGGGGTGGATGCGGATACATATATCGACCGTCGGAAGGCATGAGAAAATTTATCCGTTACGAATGCTGTGATCAGATATATACCGTGAGCGAGGCTTTTCGCTGTCTGGGGCGAGAGATTTTTTTGGGTTAGAGAGCGTAGCCAAGAAGG